>CAUYWW010000105.1:0-238000 GCA_963576845.1 Megachile leachella | reverse complement strand
ATGGCAAATAGTGCATGTTATATTGATAATAATAAAAGTAATAAGTATATTTATTACAGTTCTATCGATAATAACTGCATAATATGGGTAATAATGCATGTTATATTGATGATAATAAAAGTAATACGTATATTTATTATAGTTCTAGCGATAATAACTGCATAATATGGGTAATAATGCATGTTATACTGATAATAATATGAGTAATAAGTATAATTATTACAGTTCTAGCGATAATAACTGCATTATATGGGTAATAATGCACGTTATATTGCTAACAATGTAAGTAATAAGTATAATTGTTACAGTTCTAGCGGTAATAACTGCATTATATGGGTAATAATGCATGTTATATTGAGAATAATATAAGTAATAAGTATAATTATTACAGTTCTGGCGATAATAACTGCATTATATGGGTAATAATGCACGTTATATTGCTAATAGTATAAGTAATAAGTATAATTATTACAGTTCTAGCGATAATACCTCCATTATATGGGTAATAATGCATGTTATATTGATAATAATATAAGTAATAAGTATAAATATTACAGTTCTAGCGATAATAACTGCATAATATGGGTAATAATGCATGTTATATTGATAATAATATGAGCAATAAGTATAATTATTACAGTTCTAGCGATAATAACTGCATTACATGGGTAATAAAGCACGTGATATTGCTAACAATATAAGTAATAAGTATAATTATTACAGTTCTAGCGATAATAACTGCATTATATGGGTAATAATGCATGTTACCTTGATAATATTGGGAGTAATAAGTATAATTATTACAGTTCTAGCGATAATAACTGCATAATATGGGTAATAATGCACGTTATATTGCTAATAATATAAGTAATAAGTATATTTATTATGGTTCTAGGGATAATAACTGCATAATATGGGTAATAATGCATGTTATATTGATAATAATATAAGTAATCAGTATAATTATTACAGTTCTAGCGATAATACCTCCATTATATGGGTAATAATGCATGTTATGTTGATGATAATGAAAGTAATACGTATATTTATTATAGTTCTAGCGATAATAACTGCATAATATGGGTAATAATGCATGTTATATTGAGAATAATATAAGTAATAAGTATAATTATTACAGTTCTAGCGATAATAACTGCATTATATGGGTAATAATGCACGTTATATTGCTAACAATATAAGTAATAAGTATAATTATTACAGTTCTAGCGATAATAACTGCATTATATGGGTAAGAATGGACGTTATATTGCTAATAGTATAAGTAATAAGTATAATTATTACAGTTCTAGCGATAATACCTCTATTATATGGGTAATAATGCATGTTATATTGATAATGATATAAGTAATAAGTATATTTATTACAGTTCTATCGATAATAACTGCATAATATGGGTAATAATGCATGTTATATTGATGTGTAACGAGGCATATTTTTCCCCCTTCTTTTTTGGGGGGTAACCTAATTTTTTTTTTTGGTTATGCCTCGTTACGATGACCCTCCCGGATTGCCAACCCCCACTCCTCCGCCTGAGCGGATTCCTCGCCACGGGGGCCAGTGCGTGGTGTGTGTGTGTGTGTGTTTTTTTTTTCTTCTTCGTGTTACTATTTCCTTTTTTTTCTTTTTTCTCTCTTATTTATTTATTTTTGCCCTCCCCACTTCCAACCGGCGGCCAGAAGAGTCTGCAGCATCCCCGGTCGCGGAGGAACTCCTCTCTGGGCGATGGAGGTGCGGGATGGGCCCACTACGGAAGGACGTGGCTGTCCGGTCGCGGCACCACCCCCGTCATCCTCCGCGGGGGGCGACCGGCAGTCCAGCAGCAGAAAGCGCCAGGCCTGGGGACGAGCTACCCCCGACCGCCACCTCGAGAGGGCCCCAGGACCTGGCTTCCCCAGAGCACCACGGGATGGCCCATCCTCGACGCCGAAATCCCCGGGGTGGGGGAATACCGCGAACCGGGGAAGAAGATCGAAAAGCAAGAAGAGAGCGAGCCGCCGGTACGCGATAACGCCCCGAGTCTCACTTACCGTCTTGATTGCCACTTCGCGCTTTTTTCTTTTCCGTTTTTTTCTTTTTCTTTATTGTACGCGTTAATCGCCGTGTGTGTGTTCTGTTTCTTCTGATTTGTGTGTTCTTTGGTGTGCTGTGTGCGAGTTGCCGCCCCGGGTGAGAGGATTAACGCCCCGACACCGAAAGAAAGGTAGGAGCCTTCTCGCTACCCCGTTCTTTCTTTTTGTTGTTATTGATTTGTGCGTGGCGAGGGTGATAGGACCCTTGACCCCAGTGACGAGGACCCTAGAGGCCGCGGACGGTGTAATTCGACACCGCCCTTCCCCCCTAACGCCGAACCGTATTTTCTGTTTCGCGTTTCGCGAATTTCTTGCACTGTATTTAAGATTTAGGACCAACGTCCCCTTGTTGTCCACGACCCCTAAGAGGGCGTGCTCCCGCGCGGACGAATCTCCAGCGGAAACGCGATCGAGGCCATTTTGTACTACGCGTGCGTACCGTGTGCCCCCGCGCCGCGATAGCCTCCCTCGCAACTGGCGAGTTAAACCTTTCTTCCTAGCCGTTGCCTGTAACGCGTGGGGCCCACCACCGTTTCTTTTGTACCCCCTTTTCTTTTTGCTGGCGTGGCCTATTCAGGCCCAAATAAAACTCTCTTTGTGTTGGATACAAGATCGCGGGTCTTTTACTACTTTTTTTCTTTCCTTTCCTGGCCCCCCTCTGAGTCCCGCTCCCGACAGAGCAGCCGGAAGGGCGATTACCGCGGACGAGTGCATTAGCACTGGCGCCCCGTTAGATAAATCGGCCGTGGGTGAGTGTATCGGTGAGTGGAGGACAGTTTTCCCTAACTGCCCCCACCCTAGGGACCCCTTTCGGGCTTTTCCCCCACCGATCCGTCACAAAATTGGCGCCCAACGTGGGGCCAGAGTAAAATTGACCACAGGGACGCGAGTATCCACCCTTAGAGATTTCTTTTGTCTGTTCGCTTTGAATTTTCCGTTATTCGAACCGTTGATTACAACGACGAGTCTTTGTTTTGCACCGAGCAATAAGCGATTGTTTTTGTTTCGTCGACACCTACCTGTACCCCGTGTGTACAGGTGGATATCCGATATCATCATCGCGATTGTCTCTAGTTCGAAACGCTGCAACGGATTTGTATTGTTGCTTCTTCGTTTGATTTCCAACGGCATAAGACCGATTATACCGAGCCTTTGTTTGGTATTAAGAGTCGGCACCCGTGACGGTTTAAGCTGTCGGTTGTTGATTTTTTTTTTTTTTTCTATTAAGCGGGTATTATCGTTTCTTCATCGTCAGCTTATCTCCGGATTTGAATTAGCGAAGAAAGGAATTTTTTTTTGCTTTCCGTTATGTCTGTCTCCGAGACCACAGAGACTGACCGCGCCCGCCGCTTCGCCCTTCGCGAACAGAGGGCTGAGCTGCGAGAGATGTGCGCCTCTCTAGTGGACCGACACAATGCTGTCGACGTAATTATGTTGATGGAGATGTTAGGGTTAAGAACGCTTGGTACGTGGGCCACGTTGACCGACCGATTCAGGCGTTATCATTTTCGCCACGAATTGGGTCCCCACGCAGCCGAGTGGGACTCGGCAGTGGACGAAGTGACCGGCGCGCCGGTCAACCCGTCGCTGGAGACCCTGGTGGCCGGCAGCCGAGGGAGGGACTTGTTCGCCCGATACGAGTCCATCCTCCGTCTTTCCCCTTTGCGTGGGTCCGGGCCCCTATTTGCAGCGCGTGATAGTTTCAATCTAGTTCCCGCCGCCGCCCCGACCTTGACCGTGACCGAACCTTCGCGCCCGGTCACGGAGCGGCCAGCGGAGGAAAATATATCCACGCTCAACCAGCCGGGAGATCCTGATACTCCCGAAGTACCGCGCGGATGGATAGAGGATCGCCAGTGGCTGCCCACTGGTCAGTCCGTCGGCCGTTTTAGGGACCCCCTTAGTCTTCACTCTGAAGGGGTGGAAATGTCCCAGCCGGCGGATACAACTCTCCACCGCCCCCTAGCAACTGTTAGTACGCCGCGGGTCAGAGATTCGCGTCTCGCGGAGTCCGGATTTACCGGACAGAGGGGTGATCGCGAAGCGCGTCACGCTTCCCCTCCGCTGGAGACGCGAGGCTCTGCGGCCCCCCTTCCCCAACTCGAACCGATCGGTAGCGATCACCGGGTTACGCGTTCCGAAAGGGAGGGGATTCCTGTCGCGTCGCGGCCGGTAAGAGAGCGAGCGACGGGTCGGTACGAACACCGTCAACCAGACCCCCCACTCTCCCGCCCGCAGATTCAGTATGACAGCAGTGGAAGCGATGACGAAGTTCCCCTTCCAGCTGTCACCGAATCTCGCGTGAGCCGTCGCGAACCGCAACGCGAAGAACGACGCGAAGGACGGCGCGAACTATTAGACGAAGATCGCGATCGTTTCCGTGTTCGCGACCCCGTGGACAACCTGGCGTCCCGGGGCCACCCCCGCGTTCCCTCCCCATCCGGGGTAGGTTATACAGAGCGCGGAGGTGTTGAGCGCGAACGCGCTTATGTTTTGCCCACTCAGGAACGACACGAGAGGAGGGAAGGAATTCGCGACCTTTCCCCTCGTGATCGTCCCCGTTCTCGCGACCCCGTGGACAACCAGGCGTCCCGGGGCCACCCTCGCGTTCCCTCCCCGCCCAGGGTTGGTTACTTAGAGCGCGACGGTGTTGACCGCGAGTACGAGTTTAGTCAGCCCAACGAAGAACGACGCGAGAGGAGGGAACGAACTCGTGACCCTTCTCCTCGTGATCGTGTACGTTATCGCGACCCCGTGGACAACCTGGCGTCCCGGGGCCACCCCCGCGTTCCCTCCCCATCCGGGGCAGGTTATTCAGAGCGCAGAGGTGTCGAGCGCGATTACATTAGTGATTGGCAACGTGACGAACGGCGCGAGAGGAGAGGAGAAACTCGCGATCCCGTGGACAACCTGGCGTTCCGGGATTATCCCCGTGCTCCCTCCCCATCCGGGGATGGTTACTTAGAGCGCAGGGATTACCGTTCCCACATGTACCGCCGCGCGGAGGACCGTGACCTTGCCCCGAGGGCGCCGGTGGAGGCGCCCCGTGACCGCGCACCAGCGACAAGGAGAGGGGAGGAAGAAGCCCGTCCATTTTCGGACGCGCCAGGCTCCCCCCGCTCCCGCCGTGTGTTGCGATATCGGGACGGGGTCACGGAATACGAACAAGACGCCATGGTCCATCGACGACAATCTCCTGTCGGTCATTACCGGGGAGATCAGGCGATCGATGTGTTGACCAAATGGCGCATATCGTACACCAGCGAGTTCGAGGAGGGGGCCGAAAGTTTTCTGGACCGCCTCGAACAATGTCTGGACAGCTCGAAGATGCCTGTACCAGTCATGCTGGCCGCGCTGTCGGCGGTTTTACAAGGAGATGCGAAGCGATGGCATCGTATCTGTGGAGCGTCGTGTCGCACCTGGAGCGAGTTTGCCCGTGCTTTCCGGGAACGCTTCGGTGCGCGCGACTTCCAGCAACAACTTAAGAACGATGTCAGAAATCGCACGCAGGGAGAGAGAGAAACAATCAGCATGTTTCTTGATAGTTTGGAGCTGATTTTCTCTCACATGATCCCCCCTCCTTTGTACGAAGAGCGCTTAACCATAGCGTATGATAACCTGTTGCCGTACTACCGCCGCCGATTCCGCCGTTCGGAATTCGGTACGTTTAAGGAGCTGCGCCAATTGGGCAGGGAGGTGGAAGAATGTGCGGCTAGAGAAAGGGCCGGACACCGTCCACCCCCTAGCGCAGCAGAACTTGCGTTGGCGGAAACGGCGTATAGGCCACCCCCGCGAGGGGCATACACAGGGTTAGCCGCGTTAGAGTCGCCGTACGACTACGCGCAGCCTGCCGAGGCGCCAAGAGAAGGAGAATCCGCGAGGTCGCGGAACAAGAAAGCAGGCCCTTCAAGGCCGTTGGTCGAGGCTGGGACGGAAAGAACGTACGCCTCGACCCCTGCGACCGCGAGAACTCCGGCGGTCGTACAGAAGGCGAATGTTCAGCGCCAGCCACCGCGGACGCGCTCCCCACCGCGACCTTCAACGTCGCAGCCAGAGCGGAGGAGCCCTGCGACGCCGGCTGGTTCAACAACCCCACTCGCAACATCCACCCCGTTGACGCCTAGGGGGGGGGAGTGCTATAATTGCGGGCAGTGTGGACATTGGGCTGCCGACTGCCCCCTCCCCCGAAGAATCCGGGTGTGTTACGGATGTAACCGAGAAGGGGTTACAATTTTAACTTGCCCCGACTGCCTCGCGAAGCGGTCGGGAAATGCGCAGCGGGGAAGTCGCTAGAGGCCTGCGACCACCCGCATGACGACGTGGAGGCCTCTCTAGTAGGCATGATGCAGGTGGAGAAAGGGTTAACGGATCCGAACATTTGTGCGGAATTTCCGGAAGCCCCTGAAATTCTCCCTGAATCAACCATTTCGTCTCTTTCGTCAAAAGCCGTGGGGCCATCCTCCCCTCCACTTTTGGACCAGAAGGAGGAAGCCACCTCCCGACCCCTAATTTGTCTATGTGACGGCCTGAGGGCTGGTTGGACCAGGGGGAAAGGAGGTGATGGCTGTTGTTCCGCGGAACCCCCCCCGGCGCCTCCACTTAACGAGACCGAGGAGGAGGTTACCTCCAAGTCCCTAATTTGTCTATGTGACGGCTCGAGAGCTGGTTGGACCAGGGGACAAGGAGGGGATAGCCTTCGTCACGCGGAACCTCTTCCGGCGCCTCCACTTAACGAGACCCAGGAGGAGGTCGCCTCCCGATCCCTAATTCGTCTATGTGACGGCCAGAGGGCTGGTTGGACTAGGGGACCGGGAGGGGATAACTTTCATCCCGCGGTACCTCTTCCGTCGCCTCCACCCCAGGAGTCACAGGAGGAGGTCACCTCCGAGCCCCTACTTTGTACATGTAACGGACGTAGACTCGGTTGTACCAGGGGGCAAGGAGGTGCCGATTTCGTTCTCAAGAGACCTTTTTCCGTTCCTCCACTGGAGGAGGAGAGGGAGGAGGCCACCTCCCGATCCCTAATTTGTCTATGTGACGGCCCGAGGGCTGGTTGGACCAGGGGACCGGGAAAAGATGGCCTTCATCCCGCGGAACTTCCTCCCACGCCTCCACTTAGGGAGACAGAGGAGGGGGTCACCTCCCGATCCCTAATTTGTCTATGTGACGGCCAAAAGGCTGGTTGGACCAGGGGAAAGCGAGGTGAAGGTCCCGATTCGGCGAGTACATTACCCGCGCCTCCACTTTTGGAGAATAGGGCCGTAGTCGCCTCCACTAGTCCCTACTTTGTCCATGGGACGGCCAATTTGCCGGTTGGACCAGGGGACAGTGAGGTGGCCGGAATGGCTCGCGAATCGATCAAATATCGCCGCGATTTTCCGCCGGGATATGTTGACCGCCGCTATTATGTCCGTTTATTGGTAGCTGGACATCCGCTCTGGGCTTTAATTGATAGCGGGGCCGCGCGTTCCTATTTGGGACCGGATGCGATCGAGTGGTTAGGGTCGCGGATAGACCCCACTTTTTCCGGGAAAATGCGAATGGCCAATGGCGTGCAGGACCATATCCTAGGCGAAGCGGTGATAGAGATCGAAATCGACGGGCGAAAAATTGCATTACCAGTCCGAGTCGCGAACAATTTAGATTACGATTGTGTGCTAGGGATAGATTTTCTGGAGGCTTTCGAAATCTCCCTAGACACAGCGAACGCGACTTGGAAAATTCGGAATGGTCCCGCTCATTCCTTTGTTGTTCCGGGTTTGCAGGATTCGAAGGAAATTATCCACGCCGATTGCGCCGCTATCGTTGAGATTACTCCGAAACAAAGCGAGCGCTTAAATCAGCTGTTGGACAGAATAATTCCCTCTCCTGCAGAAAAACCCCCCGTAACTAATCTTGTTCAGCATAGAATCGACGTGCAGGGGCACGAACCGATTAAACACCGCGCGCGACGCGTTTCTCCGAAAATTTACGAAGTCGCGCACGCGGAAGTTGACAAGATGCTCGCAGACGGAATTATTGAGCGCTCGTCAAGCGCTTGGGCGAGTTGTCCCGTGATAGTCGCGAAATCGAACGGGAAATACCGTTTCTGTATCGACTATCGCGATGTAAACAATATTACTAAGAAGGACGCATACCCTCTCCCGCATATGGACGCGATCCTGGACAAATTACGCACTGCACTGTACATTTCGACCATCGATTTGAGTCAGGCGTACTTCCAAATTCCTCTGGAAGAGTCCAGTAGAGAAATTACGGCGTTCGTAGTTCCAGGGAAAGGGTTATTCCAATTTACGCGTATGCCGTACGGGCTGACCAACGCCCCGGCCACTTTTCAAAGGCTGATGGATCGCTTGATTGGTCCCGAGCTCGAACCTCACGCCTTCGCGTATCTTGACGATATTGTTATCGTCAATGAGACCTTCGATGACCACCTCCGCTGGATCGAAAAGGTCATTGGAATTTTAAATGAAGCCGGGCTCGAAATCAATCGGGAAAAGAGCGAATTTTGTCGCCAAGAGGTCCGGTATTTGGGATATTTAATAAGCCAAAAGGGCCTCGAACCCGATCCCGAAAAGGTCGCGCCGGTTTTGTCGTACCCGGCGCCCACGACGGTCAAGCAATTGCGGAGTTTCCTCGGCATGGTCGGTTGGTACGCCCGATTTTTGCCGAACCATGCGCGTGACAAAGTCCCCTTGGTGCAATTGCTCAAGAAAAACGAGCCCTGGCATTGGGGTAAAGCTCAAGAAGCGGCTTTTCAAAATTTGAAAAAAGCCCTGAGCACCACCCCCGTTTTAGCACGTCCCGATTTTTCGTTGCCGTTCGTTCTTCAGACTGACGCGAGCCACTATGCAATCGGCGCGGTCCTCACACAAAAACAAAACGGGGAGGAACACCCCATTGTTTACGTGAATAGAGTCTTGACCGCAGCCGAGCAAAAATATTCGGTGACCGAAAAAGAGTGTCTGGCTGTTTTATGGGCCATTAAAAAACTCCGTCCGTATCTCGAGGGGTACTCTTTTACCGTTATTACGGATCACAGCAGCCTAAAATGGCTGCATAATTTAAAAGATCCGACAGGACGATTGGCGAGATGGGCCCTTGATATGCAGCAATATTCTTTTACTATTGAGCATCGTAAAGGAGCCCTCCACCACGTCCCGGATGCACTTTCACGTGCAATAGTACCCCCGGACGTCGTCGTCACTGAAGAACCCCCAGTTTATGACTTTTTAGCAGCTCTCAAGGACATTGAGAGTAATTGGTACGCTGACCGCTTAGAAAAAGTAGAATCGCATCCCGCATCATACCCCGATTGGCGGGTTGAAGACGGACGTTTGTATTATTACCGTCCGTCTCCCACGCAAGAAATTATCGGCGAGGATGACGATGCGTGGAAGTTGGTTCTCCCCGAGGATCTTCGAGAAAAGGCCATTCGAAATGCCCATGATCTTCCGGCCGCTGGTCACCCTGGTATTGATAAAACATACCAAAGGGTGAATCAAGAGTTTTATTGGCCGGGAATGTTCCGAGACATCCGCCGTTTTGTGCAGCGATGTCCCGTGTGTCAGCAGCACAAGGTCGAGCAGCGCGCTCCCGCTGGACACATGGGCCGGCGAATCCCCGAGCGGCCATGGGCCGTGGTGTCCGCCGATGTAATGGGTCCTTTTCCGCCCGGGCGCGGCCAAGCTCGGTACGTTGTAGTCTTCTTGGACAATTTTACAAAGTGGGTGGAGTGCAAGGCGCTCCGAAAAGCTACGGGGTCGGCTATTTTAACAGCTTTTGAAGACCTCGTACTATTTCGATGGGGAGCCCCCGAAATACTCCTCACTGACAACGGTACCGAGTTTTGCAATAAAGAAATCGATTCGGCTTTAGAAGAATGGGGAATCACGCATTACACGATTCCCCCATATCACGCGCAAGCGAATCCGGTGGAGCGAGTCAATCGCGTCCTAAAAACGATGATTTCATCGTTTATTAAAAAGGACCACCGTGAATGGAACGTGCATTTGCACGAATTCCGATTCGCAGTTAATACGGCTGTGCATTCCTCAGCTGGCGAATCCCCTGCGGTGCTCAACTTTGGAAGAGCCCCACGACCAGTCGGCAGTATTCGACGCGCCGTGGAAGGAGAACCCCTGCTCTCCCGCAGAGATCCGCAAGCCTGGGCACAGCGATCGCGTCGCTTGTTGTTATTACACGACTTAGTGCGAGAACAATTGGAACGCGCACACAAGCGACAAGCGAAGTATTATAATGCGCGTCACCGTGATGTTAGATACCGGGTAGGCGATTTAGTTTGGCGTAGGAATAGGGTCCTCTCGTCAGCCGCAGAAAATGTGGCAGCGAAACTGTCGGCCGCTTATATTGGTCCTTTTCAGGTCAAGAAGGTCCTATCGCCCGTCGTGTACGAGTTGGAGACGACCGGAACCCGTATGGTTCCGAAGGTTCACGTCTCCGACTTGAAGCCGTTTGTCGGTGATGATCCCGACGACGGTCCACCACCGACCCCTCCTAACGTTATTTTTGTTGAAGATGTTTCGCCAAGGAAGGAGGGGAGGCCGGGCGATGTCCCGCACCGCCGTAGCCCTTCATCGGCCCGAGGAGGAGTTCATCCCCCTTCCCCCGGGGGCATGCGTGGAGCCACGCCGGCCAGTGGCGAGCGGCGGACCGTCCAGGGCCCAGTCCGCCGCCGCCGCCCCCGGAGCCAGCGAGGAACGGAAGGGGAGGAGGAGGAGGCGCCGGCCGCGCACCGCCAAGCCACCCGCCGCAGCGCCCGCCTCCGCGCCAAGGAGGCGGAAGAGGTCGAGGGGGTTGAGCAACCCCGAAAAGGGAGCAACGCTCCCCCCCACTCCCCAGCCGCGGCCCGCGATCCGTCGGGCGGCGGACCGCCAACCCGCGAAGCGCCCCCGCCTAGCAGCGGAGGCGCCAAGCGCGGTCGGCCTCGCGGCCGTCGGCCCCGGGCCTAATGGACCCGCCGGGCAGATTTTAACTGCCACGGCGCAGTTCCTATCCCTGATGACGGGGTTGATGGGAGCTGCACCCCCACAGCAGGGACCGGCTCTGCTGGCGGGGGCGGGTCCGGCGCCCGCAGGCGTCTGTTTCCAGTGTCGGCGGGGGGGGCACGAGCAGCAGCAGTGCCCCTATGCCCCCGCTGGCCCCTACTGCTTTAGGTGTGGGTGGCCAGGGGTGACCTTGCGGTCCTGCCCGCACTGCGCGCGGGCAGGGTCTACAACTAAAGGGTCGGCCCCACACCGAAGGCGGTAGGAAGCCTGCGGGTCGCCACATTTGTTCGTTGTCTCTCGTCCTGGTGGTGGGTATATTTGTTTAATTAAGAAAAAAAAAAAAAAAAAAAAAATAATATAAAATTTTTAAAAAGGAAAAAAAAATATATATAAAATAAAAAAAAAAAAAAAATAAAAAAAATATATATGTGTATATGTATTTATGTGGTGGTGGTTCACTAGGGGTTGTGCTGTCCTTTATTTTTGTTTTTTTTTTATATATTAAAAATTTTCTTTATTTTCTTTTTCTCGTTTTTTTTCTTCTTCAAGGTGCCGTCCGAATAGGCGGCACATTGAATTCATTTTTATTTTTGTTTTGGGGTGTGTCGTGTTTAGTGTATTATTGCCTCGCATAGTATTCTCACCTTTAAGTTCCTTTAAACTTCTATTTAATTTCTTTTGTTTGGCTCTCTTTGTTCTCCTCACCGCCTCTCTCTCCGTTCCGTTGTGGGGGACAGATTTTTCTGTTCAGAGAACGAGAGAGATAGTAGGCAACTCAGCAGATCGCTCTGATCGCACGACGTTGACACCCCTGACGTCGAGCGAAATTCGAGGTTTCGGATTTTAACGCTGAGTCTCCGCCGATTTACTGGGCGTTGATTGACTCGCATTCCGAAACAGCTGATCAGCGAGTGTGAGTAAATATTGTTCTGGAGAATACTGAATGTAAACCGACGACGATGAAAAAGCCTGACCTCTCATTTAATTTGGCTAAGCCAATTATAGTGATTGAGGAAGGCTTATCGCGCCCGGATTAAGACGGCGCGACGATTTCTTGCGCCAGTTCTTGTCCCGTGGCCCGTCGCTCGTCGATATGCGAGGCTTTTGTTTTGCTTTCTCCCCTCGGCCAACAACAGTTAGGCGCGCTGGGTTTGAGGAAGCAAGGGTCCTCCCTGGACGGGACCCATCGTACTGTCCCTTTTGCGTTTTTTTTTTGGTGCGTATGTGATCCCGTATGTTCTTCCCCACCCTTCGTTCTCCTTTTTTTTTATTTATTTGTTTTAAACGGTTTTTTTTCTCGGTCCCTTGTACTTTCTCTTCTACTTTTTTTTTTTTCTAACACCGTTCCATATGTTACAGGGCCGCAGTTTTTTTTCCCCCTTTACCACCGAGTCGGCCGCTCGCTCGCCTCGACGCGGCCTCTAGGAGCGGGCGCGAAAGCGAGGAGAGGGGGACAGGACAATTTTTGGGGGGGGGTGTGTAACGAGGCATATTTTTCCCCCTTCTTTTTTGGGGGGTAACCTAATTTTTTTTTTTGGTTATGCCTCGTTACGATGACCCTCCCGGATTGCCAACCCCCACTCCTCCGCCTGAGCGGATTCCTCGCCACGGGGGCCAGTGCGTGGTGTGTGTGTGTGTGTGTTTTTTTTTTCTTCTTCGTGTTACTATTTCCTTTTTTTTCTTTTTTCTCTCTTATTTATTTATTTTTGCCCTCCCCACTTCCAACCGGCGGCCAGAAGAGTCTGCAGCATCCCCGGTCGCGGAGGAACTCCTCTCTGGGCGATGGAGGTGCGGGATGGGCCCACTACGGAAGGACGTGGCTGTCCGGTCGCGGCACCACCCCCGTCATCCTCCGCGGGGGGCGACCGGCAGCCCAGCAGCAGAAAGCGCCAGGCCTGGGGACGAGCTACCCCCGACCGCCACCTCGAGAGGGCCCCAGGACCTGGCTTCCCCAGAGCACCACGGGATGGCCCATCCTCGACGCCGAAATCCCCGGGGTGGGGGAATACCGCGAACCGGGGAAGAAGATCGAAAAGCAAGAAGAGAGCGAGCCGCCGGTACGCGATAACGCCCCGAGTCTCACTTACCGTCTTGATTGCCACTTCGCGCTTTTTTCTTTTCCGTTTTTTTCTTTTTCTTTATTGTACGCGTTAATCGCCGTGTGTGTGTTCTGTTTCTTCTGATTTGTGTGTTCTTTGGTGTGCTGTGTGCGAGTTGCCGCCCCGGGTGAGAGGATTAACGCCCCGACACCGAAAGAAAGGTAGGAGCCTTCTCGCTACCCCGTTCTTTCTTTTTGTTGTTATTGATTTGTGCGTGGCGAGGGTGATAGGACCCTTGACCCCAGTGACGAGGACCCTAGAGGCCGCGGACGGTGTAATTCGACACCGCCCTTCCCCCCTAACGCCGAACCGTATTTTCTGTTTCGCGTTTCGCGAATTTCTTGCACTGTATTTAAGATTTAGGACCAACGTCCCCTTGTTGTCCACGACCCCTAAGAGGGCGTGCTCCCGCGCGGACGAATCTCCAGCGGAAACGCGATCGAGGCCATTTTGTACTACGCGTGCGTACCGTGTGCCCCCGCGCCGCGATAGCCTCCCTCGCAACTGGCGAGTTAAACCTTTCTTCCTAGCCGTTGCCTGTAACGCGTGGGGCCCACCACCGTTTCTTTTGTACCCCCTTTTCTTTTTGCTGGCGTGGCCTATTCAGGCCCAAATAAAACTCTCTTTGTGTTGGATACAAGATCGCGGGTCTTTTACTACTTTTTTTCTTTCCTTTCCTGGCCCCCCTCTGAGTCCCGCTCCCGACAGAGCAGCCGGAAGGGCGATTACCGCGGACGAGTGCATTAGCACTGGCGCCCCGTTAGATAAATCGGCCGTGGGTGAGTGTATCGGTGAGTGGAGGACAGTTTTCCCTAACTGCCCCCACCCTAGGGACCCCTTTCGGGCTTTTCCCCCACCGATCCGTCACAGATGATAATAAAAGTAATACGTATATTTATTATAGTTCTAGCGATAATAACTGCATAATATGGGTAATAATGCATGTTATATTGATAATAATATGAGTAATAAGTATAATTATTACAGTTCTAGCGATAATAACTGCATTATATGGGTAATAATGCACGTTATATTGCTAACAATATAAGTAATAAGTATAATTATTACAGTTCTAGCGATAATAACTGCATTATATGGGTAATAATGCATGTTACATTGATAATATTGGGAGTAATAAGTATATTTATTATAGTTCTGGCGATAATAACTGCATAATATGGGTAATAATGCATGTTATATTCATAATAATATAAGTAATAAGTATAATTATTACAGTTCTAGCGATAATAACTGCATTATATGGGTAAAAATGCGTGTTATATTGATAATATTGGGAGTAATAAGTATATTTATTATGGTTCTAGGGATAATAACTGCATAATATGGGTAATAATGCATGTTATATTGATAATAATATAAGTAATCAGTATAATTATTACAGTTCTAGCGATAATAACTTCTTAATATGGGTAGTAATGCATGTTATATTGATGATAATGAAAGTAGTAAGTATATTTATTACAGTTCTAGCGATAATAACTGCATAATATGGGTAATAATGCATGTTATATTGATGATAATAAAAGTAATACGTATATTTATTATAGTTCTAGCGATAATAACTGCATAATATGGGTAATAATGCATGTTATACTGATAATAATATGAGTAATAAGTATAATTATTACAGTTCTAGCGATAATAACTGCATTATATGGGTAATAATGCACGTTATATTGCTAACAATGTAAGTAATAAGTATAATTGTTACAGTTCTAGCGGTAATAACTGCATTATATGGGTAATAATGCATGTTACATTGATAATATTGGGAGTAATAAGTATATTTATTATAGTTCTGGCGAACATAACTGCATAATGTAGGTAATAATGCATGTTATATTGAGAATAATATAAGTAATAAGTATAATTATTACAGTTCTGGCGATAATAACTGCATTATATGGGTAATAATGCACGTTATATTGCTAATAGTATAAGTAATAAGTATAATTATTACAGTTCTTGCGATAATACCTCCATTATATGGGTAATAATGCATGTTATATTGATAATAATATAAGTAATAAGTATATTTATTATAGTTCTAGCGATAATAACTGCATAATATGGGTAATAATGCATGTTATATTGATAATAATATGAGTAATAAGTATAATTATTACAGTTCTAGCGATAATAACTGCATTATATGGGTAATAATGCACGTTATAATGCTAACAATATAAGTAATAAGTATAATTATTACAGTTCTAGCGATAATAACTGCATTATATGGGTAATAATGCATGTTATATTGAGAATAATATAAGTAATAAGTATAATTATTACAGTTCTGGCGATAATAACTGCATTATATGGGTAATAATGCACGTTATATTGCTAATAGTATAAGTAATAAGTATAATTATTACAGTTCTAGCGATAATACCTCCATTATATGGGTAATAATGCATGTTATATTGATAATAATATAAGTAATAAGTATAAATATTACAGTTCTAGCGATAATAACTGCATAATATGGGTAATAATGCATGTTATATTGATAATAATATGAGCAATAAGTATAATTATTACAGTTCTAGCGATAATAACTGCATTACATGGGTAATAAAGCACGTGATATTGCTAACAATATAAGTAATAAGTATAATTATTACAGTTCTAGCGATAATAACTGCATTATATGGGTAATAATGCATGTTACGTTGATAATATTGGGAGTAATAAGTATAATTATTACAGTTCTAGCGATAATAACTGCATAATATGGGTAATAATGCACGTTATATTGCTAATAATATAAGTAATAAGTATATTTATTATGGTTCTAGGGATAATAACTGCATAATATGGGTAATAATGCATGTTATATTGATAATAATATAAGTAATCAGTATAATTATTACAGTTCTAGCGATAATACCTCCATTATATGGGTAATAATGCATGTTATGTTGATGATAATGAAAGTAATACGTATATTTATTATAGTTCTAGCGATAATAACTGCATAATATGGGTAATAATGCATGTTATATTGAGAATAATATAAGTAATAAGTATAATTATTACAGTTCTAGCGATAATAACTGCATTATATGGGTAATAATGCACGTTATATTGCTAACAATATAAGTAATAAGTATAATTATTACAGTTCTAGCGATAATAACTGCATTATATGGGTAAGAATGGACGTTATATTGCTAATAGTATAAGTAATAAGTATAATTATTACAGTTCTAGCGATAATACCTCTATTATATGGGTAATAATGCATGTTATATTGATAATGATATAAGTAATAAGTATATTTATTACAGTTCTATCGATAATAACTGCATAATATGGGTAATAATGCATGTTATATTGATGATAATAAAAGTAATACGTATATTTATTATAGTTCTAGCGATAATAACTGCATAATATGGGTAATAATGCATGTTATATTCATAATAATATAAGTAATAAGTATATTTATTACAGTTCTATCGATAATAACTTCTTAATATGGGTAATAATGCATGTTATATTGATGATAATGAAAGTAATAAGTATAATTATTACAGTTCTAGCGATAATAACTGCATTATATGGGTAATAATGCATGTTATATCGATAATAATATAAGTAATAAGTATAATTATTACAGTTCTAGCGATAATAACTGCATTATATGGGTAAAAATGCATGATATATTGATAATATTGGGAGTAATAAGTATATTTATTATGGTTCTAGGGATAATAACTGCATAATATGGGTAATAATGCATATTATATTGATAATAATATAAGTAATCAGTATAATTATTACAGTTCTAGCGATAATACCTCCATTATATGGGTAATAATGCATGTTATGTTGATGATAATGAAAGTAATACGTATATTTATTATAGTTCTAGCGATAATAACTGCATAATATGGCTAATAATGCATGTTATATTGAGAATAATATAAGTAATAAGTATAATCATTACAGTTCTAGCGATAATAACTGCATAATATGGGTAATAATGCACGTTATATTGCTAATAATAAAAGTAATGAGTACAATTATTACAGTTCTAGCGATAATAACTGCATAATATAGGTAATAATGCATGTTATATTGATAATATTGGGAGTAATACGTATATTTATTATAGTTCTAGCGATAATAACTGCATAATATGGGTAATAATGCATGTTATATTGATAATAATATAAGTAATAAGTATAATTATTACAGTTCTAGCGATAATAACTGCATTATATGGGTAATAATGCACGTTATATTGCAAATAATATAAGTAATGAATACAATTATTACAGTTCTAGCGATAATAACTGCATTATATGGGTAATAATGCATGTTATATCGATAATAATATAAGTAATAAGTATAATTATTACAGTTCTAGCGATAATAACTGCATTATATGGGTAAAAATGCGTGTTATATTGATAATATTGGGAGTAATAAGTATATTTATTATGGTTCTAGGGATAATAACTGCATAATATGGGTAATAATGCATGTTATATTGATAATAATATAAGTAATCAGTATAATTATTACAGTTCTAGCGATAATAACTTCTTAATATGGGTAGTAATGCATGTTATATTGATGATAATGAAAGTAGTAAGTATATTTATTACAGTTCTAGCGATAATAACTGCATAATATGGGTAATAATGCATGTTATATTCATAATAATATAAGTAATAAGTATATTTATTACAGTTCTATCGATAATAACTTCTTAATATGGGTAATAATGCATGTTATATTGATGATAATGAAAGTAATAAGTATAATTATTACAGTTCTAGCGATAATAACTGCATTATATGGGTAATAATGCATGTTATATCGATAATAATATAAGTAATAAGTATAATTATTACAGTTCTAGCGATAATAACTGCATTATATGGGTAAAAATGCATGATATATTGATAATATTGGGAGTAATAAGTATATTTATTATGGTTCTAGGGATAATAACTGCATAATATGGCTAATAATGCATGTTATATTGAGAATAATATAAGTAATAAGTATAATCATTACAGTTCTAGCGATAATAACTGCATTATATGGGTAATAATGCACGTTATATTGCTAACAATATAAGTAATAAGTATAATTATTACAGTTCTAGCGATAATAACTGCATTATATGGGTAAGAATGGACGTTATATTGCTAATAGTATAAGTAATAAGTATAATTATTACAGTTCTAGCGATAATACCTCTATTATATGGGTAATAATGCATGTTATATTGATAATGATATAAGTAATAAGTATATTTATTACAGTTCTATCGATAATAACTGCATAATATGGGTAATAATGCATGTTATATTGATGATAATAAAAGTAATACGTATATTTATTATAGTTCTAGCGATAATAACTGCATAATATGGGTAATAATGCATGTTATATTCATAATAATATAAGTAATAAGTATATTTATTACAGTTCTATCGATAATAACTTCTTAATATGGGTAATAATGCATGTTATATTGATGATAATGAAAGTAATAAGTATAATTATTACAGTTCTAGCGATAATAACTGCATTATATGGGTAATAATGCATGTTATATCGATAATAATATAAGTAATAAGTATAATTATTACAGTTCTAGCGATAATAACTGCATTATATGGGTAAAAATGCATGATATATTGATAATATTGGGAGTAATAAGTATATTTATTATGGTTCTAGGGATAATAACTGCATAATATGGGTAATAATGCATATTATATTGATAATAATATAAGTAATCAGTATAATTATTACAGTTCTAGCGATAATACCTCCATTATATGGGTAATAATGCATGTTATGTTGATGATAATGAAAGTAATACGTATATTTATTATAGTTCTAGCGATAATAACTGCATAATATGGCTAATAATGCATGTTATATTGAGAATAATATAAGTAATAAGTATAATCATTACAGTTCTAGCGATAATAACTGCATAATATGGGTAATAATGCACGTTATATTGCTAATAATAAAAGTAATGAGTACAATTATTACAGTTCTAGCGATAATAACTGCATAATATAGGTAATAATGCATGTTATATTGATAATATTGGGAGTAATACGTATATTTATTATAGTTCTAGCGATAATAACTGCATAATATGGGTAATAATGCATGTTATATTGATAATAATATAAGTAATAAGTATAATTATTACAGTTCTAGCGATAATAACTGCATTATATGGGTAATAATGCACGTTATATTGCAAATAATATAAGTAATGAATACAATTATTACAGTTCTAGCGATAATAACTGCATTATATGGGTAATAATGCATGTTATATCGATAATAATATAAGTAATAAGTATAATTATTACAGTTCTAGCGATAATAACTGCATTATATGGGTAAAAATGCGTGTTATATTGATAATATTGGGAGTAATAAGTATATTTATTATGGTTCTAGGGATAATAACTGCATAATATGGGTAATAATGCATGTTATATTGATAATAATATAAGTAATCAGTATAATTATTACAGTTCTAGCGATAATAACTTCTTAATATGGGTAGTAATGCATGTTATATTGATGATAATGAAAGTAGTAAGTATATTTATTACAGTTCTAGCGATAATAACTGCATAATATGGGTAATAATGCATGTTATATTGATGATAATAAAAGTAATACGTATATTTATTATAGTTCTAGCGATAATAACTGCATAATATGGGTAATAATGCATGTTATACTGATAATAATATGAGTAATAAGTATAATTATTACAGTTCTAGCGATAATAACTGCATTATATGGGTAATAATGCACGTTATATTGCTAACAATGTAAGTAATAAGTATAATTGTTACAGTTCTAGCGGTAATAACTGCATTATATGGGTAATAATGCATGTTACATTGATAATATTGGGAGTAATAAGTATATTTATTATAGTTCTGGCGAACATAACTGCATAATGTAGGTAATAATGCATGTTATATTGAGAATAATATAAGTAATAAGTATAATTATTACAGTTCTGGCGATAATAACTGCATTATATGGGTAATAATGCACGTTATATTGCTAATAGTATAAGTAATAAGTATAATTATTACAGTTCTTGCGATAATACCTCCATTATATGGGTAATAATGCATGTTATATTGATAATAATATAAGTAATAAGTATATTTATTATAGTTCTAGCGATAATAACTGCATAATATGGGTAATAATGCATGTTATATTGATAATAATATGAGTAATAAGTATAATTATTACAGTTCTAGCGATAATAACTGCATTATATGGGTAATAATGCACGTTATAATGCTAACAATATAAGTAATAAGTATAATTATTACAGTTCTAGCGATAATAACTGCATTATATGGGTAATAATGCATGTTATATTGAGAATAATATAAGTAATAAGTATAATTATTACAGTTCTGGCGATAATAACTGCATTATATGGGTAATAATGCACGTTATATTGCTAATAGTATAAGTAATAAGTATAATTATTACAGTTCTAGCGATAATACCTCCATTATATGGGTAATAATGCATGTTATATTGATAATAATATAAGTAATAAGTATAAATATTACAGTTCTAGCGATAATAACTGCATAATATGGGTAATAATGCATGTTATATTGATAATAATATGAGCAATAAGTATAATTATTACAGTTCTAGCGATAATAACTGCATTACATGGGTAATAAAGCACGTGATATTGCTAACAATATAAGTAATAAGTATAATTATTACAGTTCTAGCGATAATAACTGCATTATATGGGTAATAATGCATGTTACGTTGATAATATTGGGAGTAATAAGTATAATTATTACAGTTCTAGCGATAATAACTGCATAATATGGGTAATAATGCACGTTATATTGCTAATAATATAAGTAATAAGTATATTTATTATGGTTCTAGGGATAATAACTGCATAATATGGGTAATAATGCATGTTATATTGATAATAATATAAGTAATCAGTATAATTATTACAGTTCTAGCGATAATACCTCCATTATATGGGTAATAATGCATGTTATGTTGATGATAATGAAAGTAATACGTATATTTATTATAGTTCTAGCGATAATAACTGCATAATATGGGTAATAATGCATGTTATATTGAGAATAATATAAGTAATAAGTATAATTATTACAGTTCTAGCGATAATAACTGCATTATATGGGTAATAATGCACGTTATATTGCTAACAATATAAGTAATAAGTATAATTATTACAGTTCTAGCGATAATAACTGCATTATATGGGTAAGAATGGACGTTATATTGCTAATAGTATAAGTAATAAGTATAATTATTACAGTTCTAGCGATAATACCTCTATTATATGGGTAATAATGCATGTTATATTGATAATGATATAAGTAATAAGTATATTTATTACAGTTCTATCGATAATAACTGCATAATATGGGTAATAATGCATGTTATATTGATGATAATAAAAGTAATACGTATATTTATTATAGTTCTAGCGATAATAACTGCATAATATGGGTAATAATGCATGTTATATTGATAATAATATGAGTAATAAGTATAATTATTACAGTTCTAGCGATAATAACTGCATTATATGGGTAATAATGCATGTTACATTGATAATATTGGGAGTAATAAGTATATTTATTATAGTTCTGGCGATCATAACTGCATAATATGGGTAATAATGCATGTTATATTGATAATATCGGGAGTAATAAGTATAATTATTATAGTTCTAGCGATAATAAGAGTAAAATATGGCAAATAGTGCATGTTATATTGATAATAATAAAAGTAATAAGTATAATTATTACAGTTCTAGCGATAATAACTGCATTATATGGGTAATAATGCATGTTATATTGATAACATCGGGAGTAATAAGTATAATTATTATAGTTCTAGCGATAATAATAGTAAAATATGGCTAATAGTGCATGATATATTGATAATAGTAAAAGTAGTAAGTGTATTTATTACAGTTCTATCGATAATAACTGCATAATATGGGTAATAATGCATGTTATATTGATGATAATAAAAGTAATACGTATATTTATTATAGTTCTAGCGGTAATAACTGCATAATATGGGTAATAATGCATGTTATATTCATAATAATATAAGTAATAAGTATATTTATTACAGTTCTATCGATAATAACTTCTTAATATGGGTAATAATGCATGTTATATTGATGATAATGAAAGTAATAAGTATAATTATTACAGTTCTAGCGATAATAACTGCATTATATGGGTAATAATGCATGTTATATCGATAATAATATAAGTAATAAGTATAATTATTACAGTTCTAGCGATAATAACTGCATTATATGGGTAAAAATGCATGATATATTGATAATATTGGGAGTAATAAGTATATTTATTATGGTTCTAGGGATAATAACTGCATAATATGGGTAATAATGCATATTATATTGATAATAATATAAGTAATCAGTATAATTATTACAGTTCTAGCGATAATACCTCCATTATATGGGTAATAATGCATGTTATGTTGATGATAATGAAAGTAATACGTATATTTATTATAGTTCTAGCGATAATAACTGCATAATATGGCTAATAATGCATGTTATATTGAGAATAATATAAGTAATAAGTATAATCATTACAGTTCTAGCGATAATAACTGCATAATATGGGTAATAATGCACGTTATATTGCTAATAATAAAAGTAATGAGTACAATTATTACAGTTCTAGCGATAATAACTGCATAATATAGGTAATAATGCATGTTATATTGATAATATTGGGAGTAATACGTATATTTATTATAGTTCTAGCGATAATAACTGCATAATATGGGTAATAATGCATGTTATATTGATAATAATATAAGTAATAAGTATAATTATTACAGTTCTAGCGATAATAACTGCATTATATGGGTAATAATGCACGTTATATTGCAAATAATATAAGTAATGAATACAATTATTACAGTTCTAGCGATAATAACTGCATTATATGGGTAATAATGCATGTTATATCGATAATAATATAAGTAATAAGTATAATTATTACAGTTCTAGCGATAATAACTGCATTATATGGGTAAAAATGCATGTTATATTGATAATATTGGGAGTAATAAGTATATTTATTATGGTTCTAGGGATAATAACTGCATAATATGGGTAATAATGCATGTTATATTGATAATAATATAAGTAATCAGTATAATTATTACAGTTCTAGCGATAATAACTGCATTATATGGGTAAGAATGGACGTTATATTACTAATAGTATAAGTTATAAGTATAATTATTACAGTTCTAGCGATAATACCTCTATTATATGGGTAATAATGCATGTTATATTGATAATATCGGGAGTAATAAGTATAATTATTATAGTTCCAGCGATAATAATAGTAAAATATGGCAAATAGTGCATGTTATATTGATAATAATAAAATTAATAAATATATTTATTACAGTTCTATCGATAATAACTGCATAATATGGGTAATAATGCAAGTTATATTGATGATAATAAAAGTAATACGTATATTTATTATAGTTCTAGCGATAATAACTGCATAATATGGGTAATAATGCATGTTATATTGATAATAATATGAGTAATAAGTATAATTATTACAGTTCTAGCGATAATAACTGCATTATTTGGGTAATAATGCATGTTATATTGATAATAATATAAGTAATAAGTATATTTATTATAGTTCTAGCGATAATAACTGCATAATATGGGTAATAATGCATGTTATATTGATAATAATATTAGTAATAAGTATAATTATTACAGTTCTAGCGATAATAACTGCATTATATGGGTAATAATGCACGTTATAATGCTAACAATATAAGTAATAAGTATAATTATTACAGTTGTAGCGATAATAACTGCATTATATGGGTAATAATGCATGTTATATTGAGAATAATATAAGTAATAAGTACAATTATTACAGTTCTGGCGATAATAACTGCATTATATGGGTAATAATGCACGTTATATTGCTAATAGTATAAGTAATAAGTATAATTATTACAGTTCTAGCGATAATACCTCCATTATATGGGTAATAATGCATGTTATATTGATAATAATATAAGTAATAAGTATAAATATTACAGTTCTAGCGATAATAACTGCATAATATGGGTAATAATGCATGTTATATTGATAATAATATGAGCAATAAGTATAATTATTACAGTTCTAGCGATAATAACTGCATTATATGGGTAATAAAGCACGTGATATTGCTAACAATATAAGTAATAAGTATAATTATTACAGTTCTAGCGATAATAACTGCATTATATGGGTAATAATGCATGTTACGTTGATAATATTGGGAGTAATAAGTATATTTATTATAGTTCTGGCGATCATAACTGCATAATGTGGGTAATAATGCATGTTATATTGAGAATAATATAAGTAATAAGTATAATTATTACAGTTCTATCGATAATAACTGCATAATATGGGTAATAATGCATGTTATATTGATGATAATAAAAGTAATACGTATATTTATTATAGTTCTGGCGATAATAACTGCATTATATGGGTAATAATGCACGTTATATTGCTAATAGTATAAGTAATAAGTATAATTATTACAGTTCTTGCGATAATACCTCCATTATATGGGTAATAATGCATGTTATATTGATAATAATATAAGTAATAAGTATATTTATTATAGTTCTGGCGATAATACCTCCATTATATGGGTAATAATGCACGTTATGTTGATGATAATGAAAGTAATACGTATATTTATTATAGTTGTAGCGATAATAACTGCATAATATGGGTAATAATGCATGTTATATTGAGAATAATATAAGTAATAAGTATAATTATTACAGTTCTAGCGATAATAACTGCATTATATGGGTAATAATGCACGTTATATTGCTAACAATATAAGTAATAAGTATAATTATTACAGTTCTAGCGATAATAACTGCATTATATGGGTAATAATGCACGTTATAATGCTAACAATATAAGTAATAAGTATAATTATTACAGTTCTAGCGATAATAACTGCATTATATGGGTAATAATGCATGTTATATTGAGAATAATATAAGTAATAAGTACAATTATTACAGTTCTGGCGATAATAACTGCATTATATGGGTAATAATGCACGTTATATTGCTAATAGTATAAGTAATAAGTATAATTATTACAGTTCTAGCGATAATACCTCCATTATATGGGTAATAATGCATGTTATATTGATAATAATATAAGTAATAAGTATAAATATTACAGTTCTAGCGATAATAACTGCATAATATGGGTAATAATGCATGTTATATTGATAATAATATGAGCAATAAGTATAATTATTACAGTTCTAGCGATAATAACTGCATTATATGTGTAATAAAGCACGTGATATTGCTAACAATATAAGTAATAAGTATAATTATTACAGTTCTAGCGATAATAACTGCATTATATGGGTAATAATGCATGTTACGTTGATAATATTGGGAGTAATAAGTATATTTATTACAGTTCTGGCGATCATAACTGCATAATGTGGGTAATAATGCATGCTATATTGAGAATAATATAAGTAATAAGTATAATTATTACAGTTCTATCGATAATAACTGCATAATATGGGTAATAATGCATGTTATATTGATGATAATAAAAGTAATACGTATATTTATTATAGTTCTGGCGACAATAACTGCATTATATGGGTAATAATGCACGTTATATTGCTAATAGTATAAGTAATAAGTATAATTATTACAGTTCTTGCGATAATACCTCCATTATATGGGTAATAATGCATGTTATATTGATAATAATATAAGTAATAAGTATAATTATTACAGTTCTAGCGATAATAACTGCATTATATGGGTAATAATGCACGTTATATTGCTAATAATATAAGTAATAAGTATAATTATTACAGTTCTAGCGATAATAACTGCATTATATGGGTAATAATGCATGTTATATTGATAATATCGGGAGTAATAAGTATAATTATTATAGTTCTAGCGATAATAACTGCATTATATGGGTAACAATGCACGTTTTATTGCTAATAGTATAAGTAATAAGTATAATTATTACAGTTCTAGCGATAATACCTCTATTATATGGGTAATAATGCATGTTATATTGATGATAATGAAAGTAATACGTATATTTATTATAGTTCTAGCGATAATAACTGCATAATGTGGGTAATAATGCATGTTATATTGAGAATAATATAAGTAATAAGTACAATTATTACAGTTCTGGCGATAATAACTGCATTATATGGGTAATAATGCACGTTATATTGCTAATAGTATAAGTAATAAGTATAATTATTACAGTTCTTGCGATAATACCTCCATTATATGGGTAATAATGCATGTTATATTGATAATAATATAAGTAATAAGTATAATTATTACAGTTCTAGCGATAATAACTGCATTATATGGGTAATAATGCATGTTATATTGATAATATCGGGAGTAATAAGTATAATTATTATAGTTCTAGCGATAATAATAGTAAAATATGGCAAATAGTGCATGTGATATTGATAATAATAAAAGTAATAAGTATATTTATTACAGTTCTATCGACAATAACTGCATAATATGAGTAATAATGCACGTTATATTGCTAACAATATAAGTAATAAGTATAATTATTACAGTTCTAGCGATAATAACTGCATTATATGGGTAACAATGCACGTTATATTGCTAATAGTATAAGTAATAAGTATAATTATTACAGTTCAAGCGATAATACCTCCATTATATGGGTAATAATGCATGTTATATTGATAATAATATAAGTAATAAGTATAAATATTACAGTTCTAGCGATAATAACTGCATAATATGGGTAATAATGCATGTTATATTGATAATAATATGAGTAATAAGTATAATTATTACAGTTCTAGCGATAATAACTGCATTATATGGGTAATAATGCACGTTATAATGCTAACAATATAAGTAATAAGTATAATTATTACAGTTCTAGCAATAATAACTGCATAATATGGGTAATAATGCACGTTATATTGCAAATAATATTAGTAATGAATACAATTATTACAGTTCTAGCGATAATAACTGCATTATATGGGTAATAATGCATGTTATATCGATAATAATATAAGTAATAAGTATAATTATTACAGTTCTAGCGATAATAACTGCATTATATGGGTAAAAATGCATGTTATATTGATAATATTGGGAGTAATAAGTATATTTATTATGGTTCTAGGGATAATAACTGCATAATATGGGTAATAATGCATGTTATATTGATAATAATATAAGTAATAAGTATATTTATTATGGTTCTAGGGATAATAACTGCATAATATGGGTAATAATGCATGTTATATTGATAATAATATAAGTAATCAGTATAATTATTACAGTTCTAGCGATAATACCTCCATTATATGGGTAATAATGCATGTTATGTTGATGATAATGAAAGTAATACGTATATTTATTATAGTTCTAGCGATAATAACTGCATAATATGGGTAATAATGCATGTTATATTGAGAATAATATAAGTAATAAGTATAATTATTACAGTTCTAGCGATAATAACTGCATTATATGGGTAATAATGCACGTTATATTGCTAACAATATAAGTAATAAGTATAATTATTACAGTTCTAGCGATAATAACTGCATTATATGGGTAAGAATGGACGTTATATTGCTAATAGTATAAGTAATAAGTATAATTATTACAGTTCTAGCGATAATACCTCTATTATATGGGTAATAATGCATGTTATATTGATAATGATATAAGTAATAAGTATATTTATTACAGTTCTATCGATAATAACTGCATAATATGGGTAATAATGCATGTTATATTGATGATAATAAAAGTAATACGTATATTTATTATAGTTCTAGCGATAATAACTGCATAATATGGGTAATAATGCATGTTATATTGATAATAATATGAGTAATAAGTATAATTATTACAGTTCTAGCGATAATAACTGCATTATATGGGTAATAATGCACGTTATATTGCTAACAATATAAGTAATAAGTATAATTATTACAGTTCTAGCGATAATAACTGCATTATATGGGTAATAATGCATGTTACATTGATAATATTGGGAGTAATAAGTATATTTATTATAGTTCTGGCGATCATAACTGCATAATATGGGTAATAATGCATGTTATATTGATAATATCGGGAGTAATAAGTATAATTATTATAGTTCTAGCGATAATAAGAGTAAAATATGGCAAATAGTGCATGTTATATTGATAATAATAAAAGTAATAAGTATAATTATTACAGTTCTAGCGATAATAACTGCATTATATGGGTAATAATGCATGTTATATTGATAACATCGGGAGTAATAAGTATAATTATTATAGTTCTAGCGATAATAATAGTAAAATATGGCTAATAGTGCATGATATATTGATAATAGTAAAAGTAGTAAGTGTATTTATTACAGTTCTATCGATAATAACTGCATAATATGGGTAATAATGCATGTTATGTTGATGATAATAAAAGTAATACGTATATTTATTATAGTTCTAGCGATAATAACTGCATAATATGGGTAATAATGCATGTTATATTCATAATAATATAAGTAATAAGTATATTTATTACAGTTCTATCGATAATAACTTCTTAATATGGGTAATAATGCATGTTATATTGATGATAATGAAAGTAATAAGTATAATTATTACAGTTCTAGCGATAATAACTGCATTATATGGGTAATAATGCATGTTATATCGATAATAATATAAGTAATAAGTATAATTATTACAGTTCTAGCGATAATAACTGCATTATATGGGTAAAAATGCATGATATATTGATAATATTGGGAGTAATAAGTATATTTATTATGGTTCTAGGGATAATAACTGCATAATATGGGTAATAATGCATATTATATTGATAATAATATAAGTAATCAGTATAATTATTACAGTTCTAGCGATAATACCTCCATTATATGGGTAATAATGCATGTTATGTTGATGATAATGAAAGTAATACGTATATTTATTATAGTTCTAGCGATAATAACTGCATAATATGGCTAATAATGCATGTTATATTGAGAATAATATAAGTAATAAGTATAATCATTACAGTTCTAGCGATAATAACTGCATAATATGGGTAATAATGCACGTTATATTGCTAATAATAAAAGTAATGAGTACAATTATTACAGTTCTAGCGATAATAACTGCATAATATAGGTAATAATGCATGTTATATTGATAATATTGGGAGTAATACGTATATTTATTATAGTTCTAGCGATAATAACTGCATAATATGGGTAATAATGCATGTTATATTGATAATAATATAAGTAATAAGTATAATTATTACAGTTCTAGCGATAATAACTGCATTATATGGGTAATAATGCACGTTATATTGCAAATAATATAAGTAATGAATACAATTATTACAGTTCTAGCGATAATAACTGCATTATATGGGTAATAATGCATGTTATATCGATAATAATATAAGTAATAAGTATAATTATTACAGTTCTAGCGATAATAACTGCATTATATGGGTAAAAATGCATGTTATATTGATAATATTGGGAGTAATAAGTATATTTATTATGGTTCTAGGGATAATAACTGCATAATATGGGTAATAATGCATGTTATATTGATAATAATATAAGTAATCAGTATAATTATTACAGTTCTAGCGATAATAACTTCTTAATATGGGTAGTAATGCATGTTATATTGATGATAATGAAAGTAGTAAGTATATTTATTACAGTTCTAGCGATAATAACTGCATTATATGGGTAATAATGCACGTTATATTGCTAACAATATAAGTAATAAGTATAATTATTACAGTTCTAGCGATAATAACTGCATTATATGGGTAAGAATGGACGTTATATTGCTAATAGTATAAGTAATAAGTATAATTATTACAGTTCTAGCGATAATAACTGCATTATATGGGTAATAATGCACGTTATATTGCTAATAATTAAAGTAATGAGTACAATTATTACAGTTCTAGCGATAATAACTGCATTATATCGGTAATAATGCATTTTATATTGATAATAATATAAGTAATAAGTATAATTATTACAGTTCTAGCGATAATAACTGCATTATATGGGTAATAATGCATTTTATATTGATAATAATATAAGTAATAAGTATAATTATTACAGTTCTAGCGATAATAACTGCATTATATGGGTAAAAATGCATGTTATATTGATAATATTGGGAGTAATAAGTATATTTATTATGGTTCTAGGGATAATAACTGCATAATATGGGTAATAATGCATGTTATATTGATAATAATATAAGTAATCAGTATAATTATTACAGTTCTAGCGATAATACCTCCATTATATGGGTAATAATGCACGTTATGTTGATGATAATGAAAGTAATACGTATATTTATTATAGTTGTAGCGATAATAACTGCATAATATGGGTAATAATGCATGTTATATTGAGAATAATATAAGTGATAAGTATAATTATTACAGTTCTAGCGATAATAACTGCATTATATGGGTAATAATGCACGTTATATTGCTAACAATATAAGTAATAAGTATAATTATTACAGTTCTAGCGATAATAACTGCATTATATGGGTAAGAATGGACGTTATATTACTAATAGTATAAGTTATAAGTATAATTATTACAGTTCTAGCGATAATACCTCTATTATATGGGTAATAATGCATGTTATATTGATAATATCGGGAGTAATAAGTATAATTATTATAGTTCCAGCGATAATAATAGTAAAATATGGCAAATAGTGCATGTTATATTGATAATAATAAAATTAATAAATATATTTATTACAGTTCTATCGATAATAACTGCATAATATGGGTAATAATGCAAGTTATATTGATGATAATAAAAGTAATACGTATATTTATTATAGTTCTAGCGATAATAACTGCATAATATGGGTAATAATGCATGTTATATTGATAATAATATGAGTAATAAGTATAATTATTACAGTTCTAGCGATAATAACTGCATTATTTGGGTAATAATGCATGTTATATTGATAATAATATAAGTAATAAGTATATTTATTATAGTTCTAGCGATAATAACTGCATAATATGGGTAATAATGCATGTTATATTGATAATAATATTAGTAATAAGTATAATTATTACAGTTCTAGCGATAATAACTGCATTATATGGGTAATAATGCACGTTATAATGCTAACAATATAAGTAATAAGTATAATTATTACAGTTGTAGCGATAATAACTGCATTATATGGGTAATAATGCATGTTATATTGAGAATAATATAAGTAATAAGTACAATTATTACAGTTCTGGCGATAATAACTGCATTATATGGGTAATAATGCACGTTATATTGCTAATAGTATAAGTAATAAGTATAATTATTACAGTTCTAGCGATAATACCTCCATTATATGGGTAATAATGCATGTTATATTGATAATAATATAAGTAATAAGTATAAATATTACAGTTCTAGCGATAATAACTGCATAATATGGGTAATAATGCATGTTATATTGATAATAATATGAGCAATAAGTATAATTATTACAGTTCTAGCGATAATAACTGCATTATATGGGTAATAAAGCACGTGATATTGCTAACAATATAAGTAATAAGTATAATTATTACAGTTCTAGCGATAATAACTGCATTATATGGGTAATAATGCATGTTACGTTGATAATATTGGGAGTAATAAGTATATTTATTATAGTTCTGGCGATCATAACTGCATAATGTGGGTAATAATGCATGTTATATTGAGAATAATATAAGTAATAAGTATAATTATTACAGTTCTATCGATAATAACTGCATAATATGGGTAATAATGCATGTTATATTGATGATAATAAAAGTAATACGTATATTTATTATAGTTCTGGCGATAATAACTGCATTATATGGGTAATAATGCACGTTATATTGCTAATAGTATAAGTAATAAGTATAATTATTACAGTTCTTGCGATAATACCTCCATTATATGGGTAATAATGCATGTTATATTGATAATAATATAAGTAATAAGTATATTTATTATAGTTCTGGCGATAATAACTGCATTATATGGGTAATAATGCACGTTATATTGCTAACAATATAAGTAATAAGTATAATTATTACAGTTCTAGCGATAATAACTGCATTATATGGGTAAGAATGGACGTTATATTGCTAATAGTATAAGTAATAAGTATAATTATTATAGTTCTAGCGATAATACCTCTATTATATGGGTAATAATGCATGTTATATTGATAATGATATAAGTAATAGGTATAATTATTACAGTTCTAGCGATAATAACTGCATTATATGGGTAATAATGCACGTTATATTGCTAATAATTAAAGTAATGAGTACAATTATTACAGTTCTAGCGATAATAACTGCATTATATGGGTAATAATGCATTTTACATTGATAATAATATAAGTAATAAGTATAATTACTACAGTTCTAGCGATAATAACTGCATTATATGGGTAATAATGCATTTTATATTGATAATAATATAAGTAATAAGTATAATTATTACAGTACTAGCGATAATAACTGCATTATATGGGTAAAAATGCATGTTATATTGATAATATTGGGAGTAATAAGTATATTTATTATGGTTCTAGGGATAATAACTGCATAATATGGGTAATAATGCATGTTATATTGATAATAATATAAGTAATCAGTATAATTATTACAGTTCTAGCGATAATACCTCCATTATATGGGTAATAATGCACGTTATGTTGATGATAATGAAAGTAATACGTATATTTATTATAGTTGTAGCGATAATAACTGCATAATATGGGTAATAATGCATGTTATATTGAGAATAATATAAGTAATAAGTATAATTATTACAGTTCTAGCGATAATAACTGCATTATATGGGTAATAATGCACGTTATATTGCTAACAATATAAGTAATAAGTATAATTATTACAGTTCTAGCGATAATAACTGCATTATATGGGTAATAATGCACGTTATAATGCTAACAATATAAGTAATAAGTATAATTATTACAGTTCTAGCGATAATAACTGCATTATATGGGTAATAATGCATGTTATATTGAGAATAATATAAGTAATAAGTACAATTATTACAGTTCTGGCGATAATAACTGCATTATATGGGTAATAATGCACGTTATATTGCTAATAGTATAAGTAATAAGTATAATTATTACAGTTCTAGCGATAATACCTCCATTATATGGGTAATAATGCATGTTATATTGATAATAATATAAGTAATAAGTATAAATATTACAGTTCTAGCGATAATAACTGCATAATATGGGTAATAATGCATGTTATATTGATAATAATATGAGCAATAAGTATAATTATTACAGTTCTAGCGATAATAACTGCATTATATGTGTAATAAAGCACGTGATATTGCTAACAATATAAGTAATAAGTATAATTATTACAGTTCTAGCGATAATAACTGCATTATATGGGTAATAATGCATGTTACGTTGATAATATTGGGAGTAATAAGTATATTTATTACAGTTCTGGCGATCATAACTGCATAATGTGGGTAATAATGCATGCTATATTGAGAATAATATAAGTAATAAGTATAATTATTACAGTTCTATCGATAATAACTGCATAATATGGGTAATAATGCATGTTATATTGATGATAATAAAAGTAATACGTATATTTATTATAGTTCTGGCGACAATAACTGCATTATATGGGTAATAATGCACGTTATATTGCTAATAGTATAAGTAATAAGTATAATTATTACAGTTCTTGCGATAATACCTCCATTATATGGGTAATAATGCATGTTATATTGATAATAATATAAGTAATAAGTATAATTATTACAGTTCTAGCGATAATAACTGCATTATATGGGTAATAATGCACGTTATATTGCTAATAATATAAGTAATAAGTATAATTATTACAGTTCTAGCGATAATAACTGCATTATATGGGTAATAATGCATGTTATATTGATAATATCGGGAGTAATAAGTATAATTATTATAGTTCTAGCGATAATAACTGCATTATATGGGTAACAATGCACGTTTTATTGCTAATAGTATAAGTAATAAGTATAATTATTACAGTTCTAGCGATAATACCTCTATTATATGGGTAATAATGCATGTTATATTGATGATAATGAAAGTAATACGTATATTTATTATAGTTCTAGCGATAATAACTGCATAATGTGGGTAATAATGCATGTTATATTGAGAATAATATAAGTAATAAGTACAATTATTACAGTTCTGGCGATAATAACTGCATTATATGGGTAATAATGCACGTTATATTGCTAATAGTATAAGTAATAAGTATAATTATTACAGTTCTTGCGATAATACCTCCATTATATGGGTAATAATGCATGTTATATTGATAATAATATAAGTAATAAGTATAATTATTACAGTTCTAGCGATAATAACTGCATTATATGGGTAATAATGCATGTTATATTGATAATATCGGGAGTAATAAGTATAATTATTATAGTTCTAGCGATAATAATAGTAAAATATGGCAAATAGTGCATGTGATATTGATAATAATAAAAGTAATAAGTATATTTATTACAGTTCTATCGACAATAACTGCATAATATGAGTAATAATGCACGTTATATTGCTAACAATATAAGTAATAAGTATAATTATTACAGTTCTAGCGATAATAACTGCATTATATGGGTAACAATGCACGTTATATTGCTAATAGTATAAGTAATAAGTATAATTATTACAGTTCAAGCGATAATACCTCCATTATATGGGTAATAATGCATGTTATATTGATAATAATATAAGTAATAAGTATAAATATTACAGTTCTAGCGATAATAACTGCATAATATGGGTAATAATGCATGTTATATTGATAATAATATGAGTAATAAGTATAATTATTACAGTTCTAGCGATAATAACTGCATTATATGGGTAATAATGCACGTTATAATGCTAACAATATAAGTAATAAGTATAATTATTACAGTTCTAGCAATAATAACTGCATAATATGGGTAATAATGCACGTTATATTGCAAATAATATTAGTAATGAATACAATTATTACAGTTCTAGCGATAATAACTGCATTATATGGGTAATAATGCATGTTATATCGATAATAATATAAGTAATAAGTATAATTATTACAGTTCTAGCGATAATAACTGCATTATATGGGTAAAAATGCATGTTATATTGATAATATTGGGAGTAATAAGTATATTTATTATGGTTCTAGGGATAATAACTGCATAATATGGGTAATAATGCATGTTATATTGATAATAATATAAGTAATCAGTATAATTATTACAGTTCTAGCGATAATAACTTCTTAATATGGGTAGTGATGCATGTTATATTGATAATAATGAAAGTAGTAAGTATATTTATTACAGTTCTAGCGATAATAACTGCATTATATGGGTAATAATGCACGTTATATTGCTAACAATATAAGTAATAAGTATAATTATTACAGTTCTAGCGATAATAACTGCATTATATGGGTAAGAATGGACGTTATATTGCTAATAGTATAAGTAATAAGTATAATTATTATAGTTCTAGCGATAATACCTCTATTATATGGGTAATAATGCATGTTATATTGATAATGATATAAGTAATAAGTATAATTATTACAGTTCTAGCGATAATAACTGCATTATATGGGTAATAATGCACGTTATATTGCTAATAATTAAAGTAATGAGTACAATTATTACAGTTCTAGCGATAATAACTGCATTATATGGGTAATAATGCATTTTATATTGATAATAATATAAGTAATAAGTATAATTATTACAGTTCTAGCGATAATAACTGCATTATATGGGTAATAATGCATTTTATATTGATAATAATATAAGTAATAAGTATAATTATTACAGTTCTAGCGATAATAACTGCATTATATGGGTAAAAATGCATGTTATATTGATAATATTGGGAGTAATAAGTATATTTATTATGGTTCTAGGGATAATAACTGCATAATATGGGTAATAATGCATGTTATATTGATAATAATATAAGTAATCAGTATAATTATTACAGTTCTAGCGATAATACCTCCATTATATGGGTAATAATGCACGTTATGTTGATGATAATGAAAGTAATACGTATATTTATTATAGTTGTAGCGATAATAACTGCATAATATGGGTAATAATGCATGTTATATTGAGAATAATATAAGTGATAAGTATAATTATTACAGTTCTAGCGATAATAACTGCATTATATGGGTAATAATGCACGTTATATTGCTAACAATATAAGTAATAAGTATAATTATTACAGTTCTAGCGATAATAACTGCATTATATGGGTAAGAATGGGCGTTATATTACTAATAGTATAAGTAATAAGTATAATTATTACAGTTCTAGCGATAATACCTCTATTATATGGGTAATAATGCATGTTATATTGATAATGATATAAGTAATAAGTATAATTATTACAGTTCTAGCGATAACAACTGCATAATATGGGTAATAATGCACGTTATATTGCTAATAATATAAGTAATGAGTACAATTATTACAGTTCTAGCGATAATAACTGCATTATATGGGTAATAATGCATGTTATATTGATAATAATATAAGTAATAAGTATAATTATTACAGTTCTAGCGATAATAACTGCATTATATGGGTAATAATGCATGTTATATTGATAATATCGGGAGTAATAAGTATAATTATTATAGTTCCAGCGATAATAATAGTAAAATATGGCAAATAGTGCATGTTATATTGATAATAATAAAATTAATAAATATATTTATTACAGTTCTATCGATAATAACTGCATAATATGGGTAATAATGCAAGTTATATTGATGATAATAAAAGTAATACGTATATTTATTATAGTTCTAGCGATAATAACTGCATAATATGGGTAATAATGCATGTTATATTGATAATAATATGAGTAATAAGTATAATTATTACAGTTCTAGCGATAATAACTGCATTATTTGGGTAATAATGCATGTTATATTGATAATAATATAAGTAATAAGTATATTTATTATAGTTCTAGCGATAATAACTGCATAATATGGGTAATAATGCATGTTATATTGATAATAATATTAGTAATAAGTATAATTATTACAGTTCTAGCGATAATAACTGCATTATATGGGTAATAATGCACGTTATAATGCTAACAATATAAGTAATAAGTATAATTATTACAGTTCTAGCGATAATAACTGCATTATATGGGTAAGAATGGACGTTGTATTACTAATAGTATAAGTAATAAGTATAATTATTACAGTTCTAGCAATAATACCTCTATTATATGGGTAATAATGCATGTTATATTGATAATGATATAAGTAATAAGTATAATTATTACAGTTCTAGCGATAACAACTGCATAATATGGGTAATAATGCACGTTATATTGCTAATAATATAAGTAATGAGTACAATTATTACAGTTCTAGCGATAATAACTGCATTATATGGGTAATAATGCTTGTTATATTGAGAATAATATAAGTAATAAGTACAATTATTACAGTTCTGGCGATAATAACTGCATTATATGGGTAATAATGCACGTTATATTGCTAATAGTATAAGTAATAAGTATAATTATTACAGTTCTAGCGATAATACCTCCATTATATGGGTAATAATGCATGTTATATTGATAATAATATAAGTAATAAGTATAAATATTACAGTTCTAGCGATAATAACTGCATAATATGGGTAATAATGCATGTTATATTGATAATAATATAAGTAATAAGTATAATTATTACAATTCTAGCGATAGTAACTGCATTATATGGGTAATAATGCATGTTATATTGATAATAATATAAGTAATAAGTATATTTATTATAGTTCTGGCGATAATAACTGCATTATATGGGTAATAATGCACGTTATATTGCTAACAATATAAGTAATAAGTATAATTATTACAGTTCTAGCGATAATAACTGCATTATATGGGTAAGAATGGACGTTATATTGCTAATAGTATAAGTAATAAGTATAATTATTATAGTTCTAGCGATAATACCTCTATTATATGGGTAATAATGCATGTTATATTGATAATGATATAAGTAATAAGTATAATTATTACAGTTCTAGCGATAATAACTGCATTATATGGGTAAAAATGCATGTTATATTGATAATATTGGGAGTAATAAGTATATTTATTATGGTTCTAGGGATAATAACTGCATAATATGGGTAATAATGCATGTTATATTGATAATAATATAAGTAATCAGTATAATTAGTACTGTTCTAGCGATAATACCTCCATTATATGGGTAATAATGCACGTTATGTTGATGATAATGAAAGTAATACGTATATTTATTATAGTTGTAGCGATAATAACTGCATAATATGGGTAATAATGCATGTTATATTGAGAATAATATAAGTGATAAGTATAATTATTACAGTTCTAGCGATAATAACTGCATTATATGGGTAATAATGCACGTTATATTGCTAACAATATAAGTAATAAGTATAATTATTACAGTTCTAGCGATAATAACTGCATTATATGGGTAAGAATGGACGTTATATTACTAATAGTGTAAGTAATAAGTATAATTATTACAGTTCTAGCGATAATACCTCTATTATGTGGGTAATAATGCATGTTATATTGATAATGATATAAGTAATAAGTATAATTATTACAGTTCTAGCGATAATAACTGCATAATATGGGTAATAATGCACGTTATATTGCTAATAATATAAGTAATGAGTACAATTATTACAGTTCTAGCGATAATAACTGCATTATATGGGTAATAATGCATGTTATATTGATAATAATATAAGTAATAAGTATAATTATTACAGTTCTAGCGACAATAACTGCATTATATGGGTAATAATGCATGTTATATTGATAATATCGGGAGTAATAAGTATAATTATTATAGTTCCAGCGATAATAATAGTAAAATATGGCAAATAGTGCATGTTATATTGATAATAATAAAATTAATAAATATATTTATTACAGTTCTATCGATAATAACTGCATAATATGGGTAATAATGCAAGTTATATTGATGATAATAAAAGTAATACGTATATTTATTATAGTTCTAGCGATAATAACTGCATAATATGGGTAATAATGCATGTTATATTGATAATAATATGAGTAATAAGTATAATTATTACAGTTCTAGCGATAATAACTGCATTATTTGGGTAATAATGCATGTTATATTGATAATAATATAAGTAATAAGTATATTTATTATAGTTCTAGCGATAATAACTGCATAATATGGGTAATAATGCATGTTATATTGATAATAATATTAGTAATAAGTATAATTATTACAGTTCTAGCGGTAATAACTGCATTATATGGGTAATAATGCACGTTATAATGCTAACAATATAAGTAATAAGTATAATTATTACAGTTCTAGCGATAATAACTGCATTATATGGGTAATAATGCATGTTATATTGAGAATAATATAAGTAATAAGTACAATTATTACAGTTCTGGCGATAATAACTGCATTATATGGGTAATAATGCACGTTATATTGCTAATAGTATAAGTAATAAGTATAATTATTACAGTTCTAGCGATAATACCTCCATTATATGGGTAATAATGCATGTTATATTGATAATAATATAAGTAATAAGTATAATTATTACAGTTCTAGCGATAATAACTGCATTATATGGGTAATAATGCATGTTACGTTGATAATATTGGGAGTAATAAGTATATTTATTATAGTTCTGGCGATCATAACTGCATAATGTGGGTAATAATGCATGTTATATTGAGAATAATATAAGTAATAAGTATAATTATTACAGTTCTATCGATAATAACTGCATAATATGGGTAATAATGCATGTTATATTGATGATAATAAAAGTAATACGTATATTTATTATAGTTCTGGCGATAATAACTGCATTATATAGGTAATAATGCACGTTATATTGCTAATAGTATAAGTAATAAGTATAATTATTACAGTTCTTGCGATAATACCTCCATTATATGGGTAATAATGCATGTTATATTGATAATAATATAAGTAATAAGTATAATTATTACAGTTCTAAAGATAATAACTGCATTATATGGGTAATAATGCACGTTATATTGCTAATAATATAAGTAATAAGTATAATTATTACAGTTCTAGCGATAATAACTGCATTATATGGGTAATAATGCATGTTATATTGATAATATCGGGAGTAATAAGTATAATTATTATAGTTCTAGCGATAATAACTGCATTATATGGGTAACAATGCACGTTTTATTGGTAATAGTATAAGTAATAAGTATAATTATTACAGTTCTAGCGATAATACCTCTATTATATGGGTAATAATGCATGTTATATTGATGATAATGAAAGTAATACGTATATTTATTATAGTTCTAGCGATAATAACTGCATAATGTGGGTAATAATGCATGTTATATTGAGAATAATATAAGTAATAAGTACAATTATTACAGTTCTGGCGATAATACCTCCATTATATGGGTAATAATGCATGTTATATTGATAATAATATAAGTAATAAGTATAATTATTACAGTTCTAGCGATAATAACTGCATTATATGGGTAATAATGCACGTTATATTGCTAACAATATAAGTAATAAGTATAATTATTACAGTTCTAGCGATAATAACTGCATTATATGGGTAAAAATGCACGTTATATTGCTAATAGTATAAGTAATAAGTATAATTATTACAGTTCTAGCGATAATACCTCTATTATATGGGTAATAATGCATGTTATATTGATAATGATATAAGTAATAAGTATAATTATTTCAGTTCTAGCGATAATAACTGCATAATATGGGTAATAATGCACGTTATATTGCTAATAATATAAGTAATGAGTACAATTATTACAGTTCTAGCGATAATAACTGCATTATATGGGTAATAATGCATGTTATATTGATAATAATATAAGTAATAAGTATAATAATTACAGTTCTAGCGATAATAACTGCATTATATGGGTAATAATGCATGTTATATTGATAATATCGGGAGTAATAAGTATAATTATTATAGCTCTAGCGATAGTAATAGTAAAATATGGCAAATAGTGCATGTTATATTGATAATAATAAAAGTAATAAGTATATTTATTACAGTTCTATCGATAATAACTGCATAATATGGGTAATAATGCATGTTATATTGATGATAATAAAAGTAATACGTATATTTATTATAGTTCTAGCGATAATAACTGCATAATATGGGTAATAATGCATGTTATATTGATAATAATATGAGTAATAAGTATAATTATTACAGTTCTAGCGATAATAACTGCATTATATGGGTAATAATGCACGTTATATTGCTAACAATGTAAGTAATAAGTATAATTGTTACAGTTCTAGCGGTAATACCTCCATTATATGGGTAATAATGCATGTTATATTGATAATAATATAAGTAATAAGTATATTTATTATAGTTCTAGCGATAATAACTGCATAATATGGGTAATAATGCATGTTATATTGATAATAATATGAGTAATAAGTATAATTATTACAGTTCTAGCGATAATAACTGCATTATATGGGTAATAATGCACGTTATAATGCTAACAATATAAGTAATAAGTATAATTATTACAGTTCTAGCGATAATAACTGCATTATATGGGTAATAATGCATGTTATATTGAGAATAATATAAGTAATAAGTATAATTATTACAGTTCTGGCGATAATAACTGCATTATATGGGTAATAATGCACGTTATATTGCTAATAGTATAAGTAATAAGTATAATTATTACAGTTCTAGCGATAATACCTCCATTATATGGGTAATAATGCATGTTATATTGATAATAATATAAGTAATAAGTATAAATATTACAGTTCTAGCGATAATAACTGCATAATATGGGTAATAATGCATGTTATATTGATAATAATATGAGCAATAAGTATAATTATTACAGTTCTAGCGATAATAACTGCATTATATGGGTAATAAAGCACGTGATATTGCTAACAATATAAGTAATAAGTATAATTATTACAGTTCTAGCGATAATAACTGCATTATATGGGTAATAATGCATGTTACGTTGATAATATTGGGAGTAATAAGTATAATTATTACAGTTCTAGCGATAATAACTGCATAATATGGGTAATAATGCACGTTATATTGCTAATAATATAAGTAATAAGTATATTTATTATGGTTCTAGGGATAATAACTGCATAATATGGGTAATAATGCATGTTATATTGATAATAATATAAGTAATCAGTATAATTATTACAGTTCTAGCGATAATACCTCCATTATATGGGTAATAATGCATGTTATGTTGATGATAATGAAAGTAATACGTATATTTATTATAGTTCTAGCGATAATAACTGCATAATATGGGTAATAATGCATGTTATATTGAGAATAATATAAGTAATAAGTATAATTATTACAGTTCTAGCGATAATAACTGCATTATATGGGTAATAATGCACGTTATATTGCTAACAATATAAGTAATAAGTATATTTATTACAGTTCTATCGATAATAACTGCATAATATGGGTAATAATGCATGTTATATTGATGATAATAAAAGTAATACGTATATTTATTATAGTTCTAGCGATAGTAACTGCATAATATGGGTAATAATGCATGTTATATTGATAATAATATGAGTAATAAGTATAATTATTACAGTTCTAGCGATAATAACTGCATTATATGGGTAATAATGCACGTTATATTGCTAACAATATAAGTAATAAGTATAATTATTACAGTTCTAGCGATAATAACTGCATTATATGGGTAATAATGCATGTTACATTGATAATATTGGGAGTAATAAGTATATTTATTATAGTTCTGGCGATCATAACTGCATAATATGGGTAATAATGCATGTTATATTGATAATATCGGGAGTAATAAGTATAATTATTATAGTTCTAGCGATAATAAGAGTAAAATATGGCAAATAGTGCATGTTATATTGATAATAATAAAAGTAATAAGTATAATTATTACAGTTCTAGCGATAATAACTGCATTATATGGGTAAAAATGCATGATATATTGATAATATTGGGAGTAATAAGTATATTTATTATGGTTCTAGGGATAATAACTGCATAATATGGGTAATAATGCATATTATATTGATAATAATATAAGTAATCAGTATAATTATTACAGTTCTAGCGATAATACCTCCATTATATGGGTAATAATGCATGTTATGTTGATGATAATGAAAGTAATACGTATATTTATTATAGTTCTAGCGATAATAACTGCATAATATGGCTAATAATGCATGTTATATTGAGAATAATATAAGTAATAAGTATAATCATTACAGTTCTAGCGATAATAACTGCATAATATGGGTAATAATGCACGTTATATTGCTAATAATAAAAGTAATGAGTACAATTATTACAGTTCTAGCGATAATAACTGCATAATATAGGTAATAATGCATGTTATATTGATAATATTGGGAGTAATACGTATATTTATTATAGTTCTAGCGATAATAACTGCATAATATGGGTAATAATGCATGTTATATTGATAATAATATAAGTAATAAGTATAATTATTACAGTTCTAGCGATAATAACTGCATTATATGGGTAATAATGCACGTTATATTGCTAACAATATAAGCAATAAGTATAATTATTACAGTTCTAGCGATAATAACTGCATTATATGGGTAATAATGCATGTTATATTGATAATATCGGGAGTAATAAGTATAATTATTATAGTTCTAGCGATAATAATAGTAAAATATGGCAAATAGTGCATGTGATATTGATAATAATAAAAGTAATAAGTATATTTATTACAGTTCTATCGACAATAACTGCATAATATGAGTAATAATGCACGTTATATTGCTAACAATATAAGTAATAAGTATAATTATTACAGTTCTAGCGATAATAACTGCATTATATGGGTAACAATGCACGTTATATTGCTAATAGTATAAGTAATAAGTATAATTATTACAGTTCAAGCGATAATACCTCCATTATATGGGTAATAATGCATGTTATATTGATAATAATATACGTAATAAGTATAAATATTACAGTTCTAGCGATAATAACTGCATAATATGGGTAATAATGCATGTTATATTGATATTAATATGAGTAATAAGTATAATTATTACAGTTCTAGCGATATTAACTGCATTATATGGGTAATAATGCACGTTATAATGCTAACAATATAAGTAATTAGTATAATTATTACAGTTCTAGCAATAATAACTGCATAATATGGGTAATAATGCACGTTATATTGCAAATAATATAAGTAATGAATACAATTATTACAGTTCTAGCGATAATAACTGCATTATATGGGTAATAATGCATGTTATATCGATAATAATATAAGTAATAAGTATAATTATTACAGTTCTAGCGATAATAACTGCATTATATGGGTAAAAATGCATGTTATATTGATAATATTGGGAGTAATAAGTATATTTATTATGGTTCTAGGGATAATAACTGCATAATATGGGTAATAATGCATGTTATATTGATAATAATATAAGTAATCAGTATAATTATTACAGTTCTAGCGATAATAACTTCTTAATATGGGTAGTAATGCATGTTATATTGATGATAATGAAAGTAGTAAGTATATTTATTACAGTTCTAGCGATAATAACTGCATTATATGGGTAATAATGCACGTTATATTGCTAACAATATAAGTAATAAGTATAATTATTACAGTTCTAGCGATAATAACTGCATTATATGGGTAAGAATGGACGTTATATTGCTAATAGTATAAGTAATAAGTATAATTATTATAGTTCTAGCGATAATACCTCTATTATATGGGTAATAATGCATGTTATATTGATAATGATATAAGTAATAAGTATAATTATTACAGTTCTAGCGATAATAACTGCATTATATGGGTAATAATGCACGTTATATTGCTAATAATTAAAGTAATGAGTACAATTATTACAGTTCTAGCGATAATAACTGCATTATATGGGTAATAATGCATTTTATATTGATAATAATATAAGTAATAAGTATAATTATTACAGTTCTAGCGATAATAACTGCATTATATGGGTAATAATGCATTTTATATTGATAATAATATAAGTAATAAGTATAATTATTACAGTTCTAGCGATAATAACTGCATTATATGGGTAAAAATGCATGTTATATTGATAATATTGGGAGTAATAAGTATATTTATTATGGTTCTAGGGATAATAACTGCGTAATATGGGTAATAATGCATGTTATATTGATAATAATATAAGTAATCAGTATAATTATTACAGTTCTAGCGATAATACCTCCATTATATGGGTAATAATGCACGTTATGTTGATGATAATGAAAGTAATACGTATATTTATTATAGTTGTAGCGATAATAACTGCATAATATGGGTAATAATGCATGTTATATTGAGAATAATATAAGTGATAAGTATAATTATTACAGTTCTAGCGATAATAACTGCATTATATGGGTAATAATGCACGTTATATTGCTAACAATATAAGTAATAAGTATAATTATTACAGTTCTAGCGATAATAACTGCATTATATGGGTAAGAATGGACGTTATATTACTAATAGTATAAGTAATAAGTATAATTATTACAGTTCCCAGCGATAATACCTCTATTATATGGGTAATAATGCATGTTATATTGATAATGATATAAGTAATAAGTATAATTATTACAGTTCTAGCGATAACAACTGCATAATATGGGTAATAATGCACGTTATATTGCTAATAATATAAGTAATGAGTACAATTAATACAGTTCTAGCGATAATAACTGCATTATATGGGTAATAATGCATGTTATATTGATAATAATATAAGTAATAAGTATAATTATTACAGTTCTAGCGATAATAACTGCATTATATGGGTAATAATGCATGTTATATTGATAATATCGGGAGTAATAAGTATAATTATTATAGTTCTAGCGATAATAATAGTAAAATATGGCAAATAGTGCATGTGATATTGATAATAATAAAAGTAATAAGTATATTTATTACAGTTCTATCGACAATAACTGCATAATATGAGTAATAATGCACGTTATATTGCTAACAATATAAGTAATAAGTATAATTATTACAGTTCTAGCGATAATAACTGCATTATATGGGTAACAATGCACGTTATATTGCTAATAGTATAAGTAATAAGTATAATTATTACAGTTCAAGCGATAATACCTCCATTATATGGGTAATAATGCATGTTATATTGATAATAATATACGTAATAAGTATAAATATTACAGTTCTAGCGATAATAACTGCATAATATGGGTAATAATGCATGTTATATTGATATTAATATGAGTAATAAGTATAATTATTACAGTTCTAGCGATATTAACTGCATTATATGGGTAATAATGCACGTTATAATGCTAACAATATAAGTAATTAGTATAATTATTACAGTTCTAGCAATAATAACTGCATAATATGGGTAATAATGCACGTTATATTGCAAATAATATAAGTAATGAATACAATTATTACAGTTCTAGCGATAATAACTGCATTATATGGGTAATAATGCATGTTATATCGATAATAATATAAGTAATAAGTATAATTATTACAGTTCTAGCGATAATAACTGCATTATATGGGTAAAAATGCATGTTATATTGATAATATTGGGAGTAATAAGTATATTTATTATGGTTCTAGGGATAATAACTGCATAATATGGGTAATAATGCATGTTATATTGATAATAATATAAGTAATCAGTATAATTATTACAGTTCTAGCGATAATAACTTCTTAATATGGGTAGTAATGCATGTTATATTGATGATAATGAAAGTAGTAAGTATATTTATTACAGTTCTAGCGATAATAACTGCATTATATGGGTAATAATGCACGTTATATTGCTAACAATATAAGTAATAAGTATAATTATTACAGTTCTAGCGATAATAACTGCATTATATGGGTAAGAATGGACGTTATATTGCTAATAGTATAAGTAATAAGTATAATTATTATAGTTCTAGCGATAATACCTCTATTATATGGGTAATAATGCATGTTATATTGATAATGATATAAGTAATAAGTATAATTATTACAGTTCTAGCGATAATAACTGCATTATATGGGTAATAATGCACGTTATATTGCTAATAATTAAAGTAATGAGTACAATTATTACAGTTCTAGCGATAATAACTGCATTATATGGGTAATAATGCATTTTATATTGATAATAATATAAGTAATAAGTATAATTATTACAGTTCTAGCGATAATAACTGCATTATATGGGTAATAATGCATTTTATATTGATAATAATATAAGTAATAAGTATAATTATTACAGTTCTAGCGATAATAACTGCATTATATGGGTAAAAATGCATGTTATATTGATAATATTGGGAGTAATAAGTATATTTATTATGGTTCTAGGGATAATAACTGCGTAATATGGGTAATAATGCATGTTATATTGATAATAATATAAGTAATCAGTATAATTATTACAGTTCTAGCGATAATACCTCCATTATATGGGTAATAATGCACGTTATGTTGATGATAATGAAAGTAATACGTATATTTATTATAGTTGTAGCGATAATAACTGCATAATATGGGTAATAATGCATGTTATATTGAGAATAATATAAGTGATAAGTATAATTATTACAGTTCTAGCGATAATAACTGCATTATATGGGTAATAATGCACGTTATATTGCTAACAATATAAGTAATAAGTATAATTATTACAGTTCTAGCGATAATAACTGCATTATATGGGTAAGAATGGACGTTATATTACTAATAGTATAAGTAATAAGTATAATTATTACAGTTCCCAGCGATAATACCTCTATTATATGGGTAATAATGCATGTTATATTGATAATGATATAAGTAATAAGTATAATTATTACAGTTCTAGCGATAACAACTGCATAATATGGGTAATAATGCACGTTATATTGCTAATAATATAAGTAATGAGTACAATTAATACAGTTCTAGCGATAATAACTGCATTATATGGGTAATAATGCATGTTATATTGATAATAATATAAGTAATAAGTATAATTATTACAGTTCTAGCGATAATAACTGCATTATATGGGTAATAATGCATGTTATATTGATAATATCGGGAGTAATAAGTATAATTATTATAGTTCCAGCGATAATAATAGTAAAATATGGCAAATAGTGCATGTTATATTGATAATAATAAAATTAATAAATATATTTATTACAGTTCTATCGATAATAGCTGCATAATATGGGTAATAATGCAAGTTATATTGATGATAATAAAAGTAATACGTATATTTATTATAGTTCTAGCGATAATAACTGCATAATATGGGTAATAATGCATGTTATATTGATAATAATATGAGTAATAAGTATAATTATTACAGTTCTAGCGATAATAACTGCATTATTTGGGTAATAATGCATGTTATATTGATAATAATATAAGTAATAAGTATATTTATTATAGTTCTAGCGATAATAACTGCATAATATGGGTAATAATGCATGTTATATTGATAATAATATTAGTAATAAGTATAATTATTACAGTTCTAGCGCTAATAACTGCATTATATGGGTAATAATGCACGTTATAATGCTAACAATATAAGTAATAAGTATAATTATTACAGTTCTAGCGATAATAACTGCATTATATGGGTAATAATGCATGTTATATTGAGAATAATATAAGTAATAAGTACAATTATTACAGTTCTGGCGATAATAACTGCATTATATGGGTAATAATGCACGTTATATTGCTAATAGTATAAGTAATAAGTATAATTATTACAGTTCTAGCGATAATACCTCCATTATATGGGTAATAATGCACGTTATATTGCTAATAGTATAAGTAATAAGTATAATTATTACAGTTCTTGCGATAATACCTCCATTATATGGGTAATAATGCATGTTATATTGATAATAATATAAGTAATAAGTATATTTATTATAGTTCTGGCGATAATAACTGCATTATATGGGTAATAATGCACGTTATATTGCTAACAATATAAGTAATAAGTATAATTATTACAGTTCTAGCGATAATAACTGCATTATATGGGTAAGAATGGACGTTATATTGCTAATAGTATAAGTAATAAGTATAATTATTATAGTTCTAGCGATAATACCTCTATTATATGGGTAATAATGCATGTTATATTGATAATGATATAAGTAATAAGTATAATTATTACAGTTCTAGCGATAATAACTGCATTATATGGGTAATAATGCACGTTATATTGCTAATAATTAAAGTAATGAGTACAATTATTATAGTTCTAGCGATAATAACTGCATTATATGGGTAATAATGCATTTTATATTGATAATAATATAAGTAATAAGTATAATTATTACAGTTCTAGCGATAATAACTGCATTATATGGGTAATAATGCATTTTATATTGATAATAATATAAGTAATAAGTATAATTATTACAGTTCTAGCGATAATAACTGCATTATATGGGTAAAAATGCATGTTATATTGATAATATTGGGAGTAATAAGTATATTTATTATAGTTGTAGCGATAATAACTGCATAATATGGGTAATAATGCATGTTATATTGAGAATAATATAAGTAATAAGTATAATTATTACAGTTCTAGCGATAATAACTGCATTATATGGGTAATAATGCACGTTATATTGCTAACAATATAAGTAATAAGTATAATTATTACAGTTCTAGCGATAATAACTGCATTATATGGGTAAGAATGGACGTTATATTACTAATAGTGTAAGTAATAAGTATAATTATTACAGTTCTAGCGATAATACCTCTATTATATGGGTAATAATGCATGTTATATTGATAATGATATAAGTAATAAGTATAATTATTACAGTTCTAGCGATAATAACTGCATAATATGGGTAATAATGCACGTTATATTGCTAATAATATAAGTAATGAGTACAATTATTACAGTTCTAGCGATAATAACTGCATTATATGGGTAATAATGCATGTAATATTGATAATAATATAAGTAATAAGTATAATTATTACAGTTCTAGCGACAATAACTGCATTATATGGGCAATAATGCATGTTATATTGATAATATCGGGAGTAATAAGTATAATTATTATAGTTCCAGCGATAATAATAGTAAAATATGGCAAATAGTGCATGTTATATTGATAATAATAAAATTAATAAATATATTTATTACAGTTCTATCGATAATAACTGCATAATATGGGTAATAATGCAAGTTATATTGATAATAATATAAGTAATAAGTATATTTATTATAGTTCTAGCGATAATAACTGCATAATATGGGTAATAATGCATGTTATATTGATAATAATATTAGTAATAAGTATAATTATTACAGTTCTAGCGATAATAACTGCATTATATGGGTAATAATGCACGTTATAATGCTAACAATATAAGTAATAAGTATAATTATTACAGTTCTAGCGATAATAACTGCATTATATGGGTAATAATGCATGTTATATTGAGAATAATATAAGTAATAAGTACAATTATTACAGTTCTGGCGATAATAACTGCATTATATGGGTAATAATGCACGTTATATTGCTAATAGTATAAGTAATAAGTATAATTATTACAGTTCTAGCGATAATACCTCCATTATATGGGTAATAATGCATGTTATATTGATAATAATATAAGTAATAAGTATAAATATTACAGTTCTAGCGATAATAACTGCATAATATGGGTAATAATGCATGTTATATTGATAATAATATGAGCAATAAGTATAATTATTACAGTTCTAGCGATAATAACTGCATTATATGGGTAATAATGCACGTTATATTGCTAATAGTATAAGTAATAAGTATAATTATTACAGTTCTTGCGATAATACCTCCATTATATGGGTAATAATGCATGTTATATTGATAATAATATAAGTAATAAGTATAATTATTACAGTTCTAGCGATAATAACTGCATTATATGGGTAATAATGCATGTTATATCGATAATAATATAAGTAATAAGTATAATTATTACAGTTCTAGCGATAATAACTGCATTATATGGGTAAAAATGCATGTTATATTGATAATATTGGGAGTAATAAGTATATTTATTATGGTTCTAGGGATAATAACTGCATAATATGGGTAATAATGCATGTTATATTGATAATAATATAAGTAATCAGTATAATTATTACAGTTCTAGCGATAATAACTTCTTAATATGGGTAGTAATGCATGTTATATTGATGATAATGAAAGTAGTAAGTATATTTATTACAGTTCTAGCGATAATAACTGCATTATATGGGTAATAATGCACGTTATATTGCTAACAATATAAGTAATAAGTATAATTATTACAGTTCTAGCGATAATAACTGCATTATATGGGTAAGAATGGACGTTATATTGCTAATAGTATAAGTAATAAGTATAATTATTATAGTTCTAGCGATAATACCTCTATTATATGGGTAATAATGCATGTTATATTGACAATGATATAAGTAATAAGTATAATTATTACAGTTCTAGCGATAATAACTGCATTATATGGGTAATAATGCACGTTATATTGCTAATAATTAAAGTAATGAGTACAATTATTACAGTTCTAGCGATAATAACTGCATTATATGGGTAATAATGCATTTTATATTGATAATAATATAAGTAATAAGTATAATTATTACAGTTCTAGCGATAATAACTGCATTATATGGGTAATAATGCATTTTATATTGATAATAATATAAGTAATAAGTATAATTATTACAGTTCTAGCGATAATAACTGCATTATATGGGTAAAAATGCATGTTATATTGATAATATTGGGAGTAATAAGTATATTTATTATGGTTCTAGGGATAATAACTGCGTAATATGGGTAATAATGCATGTTATATTGATAATAATATAAGTAATCAGTATAATTATTACAGTTCTAGCGATAATACCTCCATTATATGGGTAATAATGCACGTTATGTTGATGATAATGAAAGTAATACGTATATTTATTATAGTTGTAGCGATAATAACTGCATAATATGGGTAATAATGCATGTTATATTGAGAATAATATAAGTGATAAGTATAATTATTACAGTTCTAGCGATAATAACTGCATTATATGGGTAATAATGCACGTTATATTGCTAACAATATAAGTAATAAGTATAATTATTACAGTTCTAGCGATAATAACTGCATTATATGGGTAAGAATGGACGTTATATTACTAATAGTATAAGTAATAAGTATAATTATTACAGTTCCCAGCGATAATACCTCTATTATATGGGTAATAATGCATGTTATATTGATAATGATATAAGTAATAAGTATAAATATTACAGTTCTAGCGATAATAACTGCATAATATGGGTAATGATGCATGTTATATTGATAATAATATGAGCAATAAGTATAATTATTACAGTTCTAGCGATAATAACTGCATTATATGGGTAATAATGCACGTTATATTGCTAATAGTATAAGTAATAAGTATAATTATTACAGTTCTTGCGATAATACCTCCATTATATGGGTAATAATGCATGTTATATTGATAATAATATAAGTAATAAGTATAATTATTACAGTTCTAGCGATAATAACTGCATTATATGGGTAATAATGCACGTTATATTGCTAATAATATAAGTAATAAGTATAATTATTACAGTTCTAGCGATAATAACTGCATTATATGGGTAATAATGCATGTTATATTGATAATATCGGGAGTGTCGCGAGGTAGATAGGGTAAATAAATAAATATTGCTCGCAACAGTATGTTTGCAAGAGGTGAGATGTTTAATGAAAACTATGGATGCTATGAAAATACAATATGACTGAAACGGAGGCTCGACGGATAATCTCTGTTTTTGCGCCTTTCCGCAGTATATATCAATTCTTGGAAAAGGCGTAACTCCTTAGACACTAGAGGGTGGAGTTTATTTTTCTCGCAGAGTCCTCCCATTTTCGGCGGGGGAAAGCGTATCGTAAATTACAAATTTGTTAAACGAAAATGTCCTTCCGGCCCGTGTTGACCATGTGGCCTAATGAACCGTAACGGGACATGGCTGGCAGCGTTTATGGCAGGGTAGCCTATTGAGCTACGCACGTCTAAAAAACATAAAATAATTTCGCCAACTTACAGAGTTTAGGGTAGGCTTAACTGCCTACACCTAAACATCTGTAAATGGTCAATGCTAACTTTCTACCAACGCTGCGAACCATGTGCCGCTACAGGGAGTAATAAGTATAATTATTATAGTTCTAGCGATAATAACTGCATTATATGGGTAACAATGCACGTTTTATTGCTAATAGTATAAGTAATAAGTATAATTATTACAGTTCTAGCGATAATACCTCTATTATATGGGTAATAATGCATGTTATATTGATGATAATGAAAGTAATACGTATATTTATTATAGTTCTAGCGATAATAACTGCATAATGTGGGTAATAATGCATGTTATATTGAGAATAATATAAGTAATAAGTACAATTATTACAGTTCTGGCGATAATAACTGCATTATATGGGTAATAATGCACGTTATATTGCTAATAGTATAAGTAATAAGTATAATTATTACAGTTCTTGCGATAATACCTCCATTATATGGGTAATAATGCATGTTATATTGATAATAATATAAGTAATAAGTATAATTATTACATTTCTAGCGATAATAACTGCATTATATGGGTAATAATGCACGTTATATTGTTAACAATATAAGTAATAAGTATAATTATTACAGTTCTAGCGATAATAACTGCATTATATGGGTAAAAATGCACGTTATATTGCTAATAGTATAAGTAATAAGTATAATTATTACAGTTCTAGCGATAATACCTCTATTATATGGGTAATAATGCATGTTATATTGATAATGATATAAGTAATAAGTGTAATTATTTCAGTTCTAGCGATAATAACTGCATAATATGGGTAATAATGCACGTTATATTGCTAATAATATAAGTAATGAGTACAATTATTACAGTTCTAGCGATAATAACTGCATTATATGGGTAATAATGCATGTTATATTGATAATAATATAAGTAATAAGTATAATTATTACAGTTCTAGCGATAATAACTGCATTATATGGGTAATAATGCATGTTATATTGATAATATCGGGAGTAATAAGTATAATTATTATAGTTCTAACGATAATAATAGTAAAATATGGCAAATAGTGCATGTTATATTGATAATAATAAAAGTAATAAGTATATTTATTACAGTTCTAACGATAATAACTGCATAATATTGGTAATAATGCATGTTATATTGATGATAATAAAAGTAATACGTATATTTATTATAGTTCTAGCGATAATAACTGCATAATATGGGTAATAATGCATGTTATATTGATAATAATATGAGTAATAAGTATAATTATTACAGTTCTAGCGATAATAACTGCATTATATGGGTAATAATGCACGTTATATTGCTAACAATGTAAGTAATAAGTATAATTATTACAGTTCTAGCGATAATAACTGCATTATATGGGTAATAATGCATGTTACATTGATAATATTGGGAGTAATAAGTATATTTATTATAGTTCTGGCGAACATAACTGCATAATGTAGGTAATAATGCATGTTATATTGAGAATAATATAAGTAATAAGTATAATTATTACAGTTCTGGCGATAATAACTGCATTATATGGGTAATAATGCACGTTATATTGCTAATAGTATAAGTAATAAGTATAATTATTACAGTTCTTGCGATAATACCTCCATTATATGGGTAATAATGCATGTTATATTGATAATAATATAAGTAATAAGTATAATTATTACAGTTCTAGCGATAATAACTGCATTATATAGGTAATAATGCACGTTATATTGCTAATAATATAAGTAATAAGTATAATTATTACAGTTCTAGCGATAATAACTGCATTATATGGGTAATAATGCATGTTATATTGATAATATCGGGAGTAATAAGAATAATTATTATAGTTCTAGCGATAATAACTGCATTATATGGGTAACAATGCACGTTTTATTGCTAATAGCATAAGTAATAAGTATAATTATTACAGTTCTAGCGATAATACCTCTATTATATGGGTAATAATGCATGTTATATTGATGATAATGAAAGTAATACGTATATTGATTATAGTTCTAGCGATAATAACTGCATAATGTGGGTAATAATGCACGTTATATTGCTAATAATATAAGTAATGAGTATAATTATTACAGTTCTAGCGATAATAACTGCATTATATGGGTAAAAATGCATGTTACATTGATAATATTGGGAGTAAAAAGTATATTTATTATAGTTGTGGCGATCATAACTGCATAATGTGGGTAACAATGCATGTTATATTGAGAATAATATAAGTAATAAGTATAATTATTACAGTTCTGGCGATAATAACTGCATTATATGGGTAATAATGCACGTTATATTGCTAACAATATAAGTAATAAGTATAATTATTACAGTTCTAGCGATAATAACTGCATTATATGGCTAAAAATGCATGTTATATTAATAATATTGGGAGTAATGAGTATATTTATGATGGTTCTAGAGATAATAACTGCATAATATGGGTAATAATGCATGTTATATTGATAATAATATAAGTAATAAGTATAATTATTACAGTTCTAGCGATAATACCTCCATTATATGGGTAATAATGCATGTTATATTGATGATAATGAAAGTAATACGTATATTTATTATAGTTCTAGCGATAATAACTGCATAATATGGGTAATAATGCGTGTTATATTGAGAATAATATAAGTAATAAGTATAATTATTACAGTTCTAGCGATAATAACTGCATTATATGGGTAATAAGGCATGTAATATTGATAACATCGGGAGTAATAAGTATAATTATTATAGGTCTAGCGATAATAACTGCATTATATGGGTAATAATGCATGTTACATTGATAATATTGGGAATAATAAGTATATTTATTATAGTTCTGGCGATCATAACTGCATAATATGGGTAATAATGCATGTTATATTGATAATATTATAAGTAATAAGTATAATTATTACAGTTCTAGCGATAATAACTGCATAATATGGGTAATAATGCACGTTATATTGCTAATAATATAAGTAATAAGTATAATAGTTACAGTTCTAGCGATAATAACTGCATTATATGGGTAAGAATGCATGCTATATTGATAATATCGGGAGTAACAAGTATAATTATTATAGTTCTAGCGATAATACTAGTAAAATATGGCTAAGAGTGCCTGTTATATTGATAATAATAAAAGTAATAAGTATATTTATTATACTTCTGTCAATAATAACTGCATTATATGGGTAATAGTGCATGTTACATTGATAATAATAAAAGTAATAAGTATATTTATTATAGTTCTATCGATAATAACTGCATAATATGGGTGTTAATGCATGTTATATTGATAATAATAAAAGTAATAAGTATATTTATTATACTCCTGTCGATAATAACTGCATTATATGGGTAATAATGCATGTTATATTGAGAATAATATAAGTAATAAGTACAATTATTACAGTTCTGGCGATAATAACTGCATTATATGGGTAATAATGCATGTTATATTGATAATAATATAAGTAATAAGTATAATTATTACAGTTCTAGCGATAATAACTGCATTATATGGGTAATAATGCATGTTATATTGATAATATCGGGAGTAATAAGTATAATTATTATAGCTCTAGCGATAATAATAGTAAAATATGGCAAATAGTGCATGTTATATTGATAATAATAAAAGTAATAAGTATATTTATTACAGTTCTATCGATAATAACTGCATAATATGGGTAATAATGCATGTTATATTGATGATAATAAAAGTAATACGTATATTTATTATAGTTCTAGCGATAATAACTGCATAATATGGGTAATAATGCATGTTATATTGATAATAATATGAGTAATAAGTATAATTATTACAGTTCTAGCGATAATAACTGCATTATATGGGTAATAATGCATGTTACATTGATAATATTGGGAGTAATAAGTATATTTATTATAGTTCTGGCGAACATAACTGCATAATGTAGGTAATAATGCATGTTATATTGAGAATAATATAAGTAATAAGTATAATTATTTCAGTTCTGGCGATAATAACTGCATTATATGGGTAATAATGCACGTTATATTGCTAATAGTATAAGTAATAAGTATAATTATTACAGTTCTAGCGATAATACCTCCATTATATGGGTAATAATGCATGTTATATTGATAATAATATAAGTAATAAGTATAAATATTACAGTTCTAGCGATAATAACTGCATAATATGGGTAATAATGCATGTTATATTGATAATAATATGAGCAATAAGTATAATTATTACAGTTCTAGCGATAATAACTGCATTATATGTGTAATAAAGCACGTGATATTGCTAACAATATAAGTAATAAGTATAATTATTACAGTTCTAGCGATAATAACTGCATTATATGGGTAATAATGCATGTTACGTTGATAATATTGGGAGTAATAAGTATATTTATTATAGTTCTGGCGATCATAACTGCATAATGTGGGTAATAATGCATGTTATATTGAGAATAATATAAGTAATAAGTATAATTATTACAGTTCTATCGATAATAACTGCATAATATGGGTAATAATGCATGTTATATTGATGATAATAAAAGTAATACGTATATTTATTATAGTTCTGGCGATAATAACTGCATTATATGGGTAATAATGCACGTTATATTGCTAATAGTATAAGTAATAAGTATAATTATTACAGTTCTTGCGATAATACCTCCATTATATGGGTAATAATGCATGTTATATTGATAATAATATAAGTAATAAGTATAATTATTACAGTTCTAGCGATAATAACTGCATTATATGGGTAATAATGCACGTTATATTGCTAATAATATAAGTAATAAGTATAATTATTACAGTTCTAGCGATAATAACTGCATTATATGGGTAATAATGCATGTTATATTGATAATATCGGGAGTAATAAGTATAATTATTATAGTTCTAGCGATAATAACTGCATTATATGGGTAACAATGCACGTTTTATTGCTAATAGTATAAGTAATAAGTATAATTATTACAGTTCTAGCGATAATACCTCTATTATATGGGTAATAATGCATGTTATATTGATGATAATGAAAGTAATACGTATATTTATTATAGTTCTAGCGATAATAACTGCATAATGTGGGTAATAATGCATGTTATATTGAGAATAATATAAGTAATAAGTACAATTATTACAGTTCTGGCGATAATAACTGCATTATATGGGTAATAATGCACGTTATATTGCTAATAGTATAAGTAATAAGTATAATTATTACAGTTCTTGCGATAATACCTCCATTATGTGGGTAATAATGCATGTTATATTGATAATAATATAAGTAATAAGTATAATTATTACAGTTCTAGCGATAATAACTGCATTATATGGGTAATAATGCACGTTATATTGCTAACAATATAAGTAATAAGTATAATTATTACAGTTCTAGCGATAATAACTGCATTATATGGGTAAAAATGCACGTTATATTGCTAATAGTATAAGTAATAAGTATAATTATTACAGTTCTAGCGATAATACCTCTATTATATGGGTAATAATGCATGTTATATTGATAATGATATAAGTAATAAGTATAATTATTTCAGTTCTAGCGATAATAACTGCATAATATGGGTAATAATGCACGTTATATTGCTAATAATATAAGTAATGAGTACAATTATTACAGTTCTAGCGATAATAACTGCATTATATGGGTAATAATGCATGTTATATTGATAATAATATAAGTAATAAGTATAATTATTACAGTTCTAGCGATAATAACTGCATTATATGGGTAATAATGCATGTTATATTGATAATATCGGGAGTAATAAGTATAATTATTATAGCTCTAGCGATAATAATAGTAAAATATGGCAAATAGTGCATGTTATATTGATAATAATAAAAGTAATAAGTATATTTATTACAGTTCTATCGATAATAACTGCATAATATGGGTAATAATGCATGTTATATTGATGATAATAAAAGTAATACGTATATTTATTATAGTTCTAGCGATAATAACTGCATAATATGGGTAATAATGCATGTTATATTGATAATAATATGAGTAATAAGTATAATTATTACAGTTCTAGCGATAATAACTGCATTATATGGGTAATAATGCACGTTATATTGCTAACAATGTAAGTAATAAGTATAATTGTTACAGTTCTAGCGGTAATAACTGCATTATATGGGTAATAATGCATGTTACATTGATAATATTGGGAGTAATAAGTATATTTATTATAGTTCTGGCGAACATAACTGCATAATGTAGGTAATAATGCATGTTATATTGAGAATAATATAAGTAATAAGTATAATTATTTCAGTTCTGGCGATAATAACTGCATTATATGGGTAATAATGCACGTTATATTGCTAATAGTATAAGTAATAAGTATAATTATTACAGTTCTTGCGATAATACCTCCATTATATGGGTAATAATGCATGTTATATTGATAATAATATAAGTAATAAGTATATTTATTATAGTTCTAGCGATAATAACTGCATAATATGGGTAATAATGCATGTTATATTGATAATAATATGAGTAATAAGTATAATTATTACAGTTCTAGCGATAATAACTGCATTATATGGGTAATAATGCACGTTATAATGCTAACAATATAAGTAATAAGTATAATTATTACAGTTCTAGCGATAATAACTGCATTATATGGGTAATAATGCATGTTATATTGAGAATAATATAAGTAATAAGTATAATTATTACAGTTCTGGCGATAATAACTGCATTATATGGGTAATAATGCACGTTATATTGCTAATAGTATAAGTAATAAGTATAATTATTACAGTTCTTGCGATAATACCTCCATTATATGGGTAATAATGCATGTTATATTGATGATAATGAAAGTAATACGTATATTTATTATAGTTCTAGCGATAATAACTGCATAATGTGGGTAATAATGCATGTTATATTGAGAATAATATAAGTAATAAGTACAATTATTACAGTTCTGGCGATAATAACTGCATTATATGGGTAATAATGCACGTTATATTGCTAATAGTATAAGTAATAAGTATAATTATTACAGTTCTTGCGATAATACCTCCATTATATGGGTAATAATGCATGTTTTATTGATAATAATATAAGTAATAAGTATAATTATTACAGTTCTAGCGATAATAACTGCATTATATGGGTAATAATGCACGTTATATTGCTAATAATATAAGTAATAAGTATAATTATTACAGTTCTAGCGATAATAACTGCATTATATGGGTAATAATGCATGTTATATTGATAATATCGGGAGTAATAAGTATAATTATTATAGTTCTAGCGATAATAACTGCATTATATGGGTAACAATGCACGTTTTATTGCTAATAGTATAAGTAATAAGTATAATTATTACAGTTCTAGCGATAATACCTCTATTATATGGGTAATAATGCATGTTATATTGATGATAATGAAAGTAATACGTATATTTATTATAGTTCTAGCGATAATAACTGCATAATGTGGGTAATAATGCATGTTATATTGAGAATAATATAAGTAATAAGTACAATTATTACAGTTCTGGCGATAATAACTGCATTATATGGGTAATAATGCACGTTATATTGCTAATAGTATAAGTAATAAGTATAATTATTACAGTTCTTGCGATAATACCTCCATTATATGGGTAATAATGCATGTTATATTGATAATAATATAAGTAATAAGTATAATTATTACAGTTCTAGCGATAATAACTGCATTATATGGGTAATAATGCACGTTATATTGCTAACAATATAAGTAATAAGTATAATTATTACAGTTCTAGCGATAATAACTGCATTATATGGGTAAAAATGCACGTTATATTGCTAATAGTATAAGTAATAAGTATAATTATTACAGTTCTAGCGATAATACCTCTATTATATGGGTAATAATGCATGTTATATTGATAATGATATAAGTAATAAGTATAATTATTTCAGTTCTAGCGATAATAACTGCATAATATGGGTAATAATGCACGTTATATTGCTAATAATATAAGTAATGAGTACAATTATTACAGTTCTAGCGATAATAACTGCATTATATGGGTAATAATGCATGTTATATTGATAATAATATAAGTAATAAGTATAATTATTACAGTTCTAGCGATAATAACTGCATTATATGGGTAATAATGCATGTTATATTGATAATATCGGGAGTAATAAGTATAATTATTATAGCTCTAGCGATAATAATAGTAAAATATGGCAAATAGTGCATGTTATATTGATAATAATAAAAGTAATAAGTATATTTATTACAGTTCTATCGATAATAACTGCATAATATGGGTAATAATGCATGTTATATTGATGATAATAAAAGTAATACGTATATTTATTATAGTTCTAGCGATAATAACTGCATAATATGGGTAATAATGCATGTTATATTGATAATAATATGAGTAATAAGTATAATTATTACAGTTCTAGCGATAATAACTGCATTATATGGGTAATAATGCACGTTATATTGCTAACAATGTAAGTAATAAGTATAATTGTTACAGTTCTAGCGGTAATAACTGCATTATATGGGTAATAATGCATGTTACATTGATAATATTGGGAGTAATAAGTATATTTATTATAGTTCTGGCGAACATAACTGCATAATGTAGGTAATAATGCATGTTATATTGAGAATAATATAAGTAATAAGTATAATTATTACAGTTCTGGCGATAATAACTGCATTATATGGGTAATAATGCACGTTATATTGCTAATAGTATAAGTAATAAGTATAATTATTACAGTTCTAGCGATAATACCTCCATTATATGGGTAATAATGCATGTTATATTGATAATAATATAAGTAATAAGTATAAATATTACAGTTCTAGCGATAATAACTGCATAATATGGGTAATAATGCATGTTATATTGATAATAATATGAGCAATAAGTATAATTATTACAGTTCTAGCGATAATAACTGCATTATATGGGTAATAAAGCACGTGATATTGCTAACAATATAAGTAATAAGTATAATTATTACAGTTCTAGCGATAATAACTGCATTATATGGGTAATAATGCATGTTACGTTGATAATATTGGGAGTAATAAGTATATTTATTATAGTTCTGGCGATCATAACTGCATAATGTGGGTAATAATGCATGTTATATTGAGAATAATATAAGTAATAAGTATAATTATTACAGTTCTATCGATAATAACTGCATAATATGGGTAATAATGCATGTTATATTGATGATAATAAAAGTAATACGTATATTTATTATAGTTCTGGCGATAATAACTGCATTATATGGGTAATAATGCACGTTATATTGCTAATAGTATAAGTAATAAGTATAATTATTACAGTTCTTGCGATAATACCTCCACTATATGGGTAATAATGCATGTTATATTGATAATAATATAAGTAATAAGTATAATTATTACAGTTCTAGCGATAATAACTGCATTATATGGGTAATAATGCACGTTATATTGCTAATAATATAAGTAATAAGTATAATTATTACAGTTCTAGCGATAATAACTGCATTATATGGGTAATAATGCATGTTATATTGATAATATCGGGAGTAATAAGTATAATTATTATAGTTCTAGCGATAATAACTGCATTATATGGGTAACAATGCACGTTTTATTGCTAATAGTATAAGTAATAAGTATAATTATTACAGTTCTAGCGATAATACCTCTATTATATGGGTAATAATGCATGTTATATTGATGATAATGAAAGTAATACGTATATTTATTATAGTTCTAGCGATAATAACTGCATAATGTGGGTAATAATGCATGTTATATTGAGAATAATATAAGTAATAAGTACAATTATTACAGTTCTGGCGATAATAACTGCATTATATGGGTAATAATGCACGTTATATTGCTAATAGTATAAGTAATAAGTATAATTATTACAGTTCTAGCGATAATACCTCTATTATATGGGTAATAATGCATGTTATATTGATAATGATATAAGTAATAAGTATAATTATTTCAGTTCTAGCGATAATAACTGCATAATATGGGTAATAATGCACGTTATATTGCTAATAATATAAGTAATGAGTACAATTATTACAGTTCTAGCGATAATAACTGCATTATATGGGTAATAATGCATGTTATATTGATAATAATATAAGTAATAAGTATAATTATTACAGTTCTAGCGATAATAACTGCATTATATGGGTAATAATGCATGTTATATTGATAATATCGGGAGTAATAAGTATAATTATTATAGCTCTAGCGATAATAATAGTAAAATATGGCAAATAGTGCATGTTATATTGATAATAATAAAAGTAATAAGTATATTTATTACAGTTCTATCGATAATAACTGCATAATATGGGTAATAATGCATGTTATATTGATGATAATAAAAGTAATACGTATATTTATTATAGTTCTAGCGATAATAACTGCATAATATGGGTAATAATGCATGTTATATTGATAATAATATGAGTAATAAGTATAATTATTACAGTTCTAGCGATAATAACTGCATTATATGGGTAATAATGCACGTTATATTGCTAACAATGTAAGTAATAAGTATAATTGTTACAGTTCTAGCGGTAATAACTGCATTATATGGGTAATAATGCATGTTACATTGATAATATTGGGAGTAATAAGTATATTTATTATAGTTCTGGCGAACATAACTGCATAATGTAGGTAATAATGCATGTTATATTGAGAATAATATAAGTAATAAGTATAATTATTTCAGTTCTGGCGATAATAACTGCATTATATGGGTAATAATGCACGTTATATTGCTAATAGTATAAGTAATAAGTATAATTATTACAGTTCTTGCGATAATACCTCCATTATATGGGTAATAATGCATGTTATATTGATAATAATATAAGTAATAAGTATATTTATTATAGTTCTAGCGATAATAACTGCATAATATGGGTAATAATGCATGTTATATTGATAATAATATGAGTAATAAGTATAATTATTACAGTTCTAGCGATAATAACTGCATTATATGGGTAATAATGTACGTTATAATGCTAACAATATAAGTAATAAGTATAATTATTACAGTTCTAGCGATAATAACTGCATTATATGGGTAATAATGCATGTTATATTGAGAATAATATAAGTAATAAGTATAATTATTACAGTTCTGGCGATAATAACTGCATTATATGGGTAATAATGCACGTTATATTGCTAATAGTATAAGTAATAAGTATAATTATTACAGTTCTAGCGATAATACCTCCATTATATGGGTAATAATGCATGTTATATTGATAATAATATAAGTAATAAGTATAAATATTACAGTTCTAGCGATAATAACTGCATAATATGGGTAATAATGCATGTTATATTGATAATAATATGAGCAATAAGTATAATTATTACAGTTCTAGCGATAATAACTGCATTATATGGGTAATAAAGCACGTGATATTGCTAACAATATAAGTAATAAGTATAATTATTACAGTTCTAGCGATAATAACTGCATTATATGGGTAATAATGCATGTTACGTTGATAATATTGGGAGTAATAAGTATATTTATTATAGTTCTGGCGATCATAACTGCATAATGTGGGTAATAATGCATGTTATATTGAGAATAATATAAGTAATAAGTATAATTATTACAGTTCTATCGATAATAACTGCATAATATGGGTAATAATGCATGTTATATTGATGATAATAAAAGTAATACGTATATTTATTATAGTTCTGGCGATAATAACTGCATTATATGGGTAATAATGCACGTTATATTGCTAATAGTATAAGTAATAAGTATAATTATTACAGTTCTTGCGATAATACCTCCACTATATGGGTAATAATGCATGTTATATTGATAATAATATAAGTAATAAGTATAATTATTACAGTTCTAGCGATAATAACTGCATTATATGGGTAATAATGCACGTTATATTGCTAATAATATAAGTAATAAGTATAATTATTACAGTTCTAGCGATAATAACTGCATTATATGGGTAATAATGCATGTTATATTGATAATATCGGGAGTAATAAGTATAATTATTATAGTTCTAGCGATAATAACTGCATTATATGGGTAACAATGCACGTTTTATTGCTAATAGTATAAGTAATAAGTATAATTATTACAGTTCTAGCGATAATACCTCTATTATATGGGTAATAATGCATGTTATATTGATGATAATGAAAGTAATACGTATATTTATTATAGTTCTAGCGATAATAACTGCATAATGTGGGTAATAATGCATGTTATATTGAGAATAATATAAGTAATAAGTACAATTATTACAGTTCTGGCGATAATAACTGCATTATATGGGTAATAATGCACGTTATATTGCTAATAGTATAAGTAATAAGTATAATTATTACAGTTCTTGCGATAATACCTCCATTATATGGGTAATAATGCATGTTATATTGATAATAATATAAATAATAAGTATAATTATTACATTTCTAGCGATAATAACTGCATTATATGGGTAATAATGCACGTTATATTGCTAATAGTATAAGTAATAAGTATAATTATTACAGTTCTAGCGATAATAACTGCATTATATGGGTAATAATGCACGTTATATTGCTAATAGTATAAGTAATAAGTATAATTATTACAGTTCTTGCGATAATACCTCCATTATATGGGTAATAATGCATGTTATATTGATAATAATATAAGTAATAAGTATAATTATTACAGTTCTAGCGATAATAACTGCATTATATGGGTAATAATGCATGTTATATTGATAATATCGGGAGTAATAAGTATAATTATTATAGTTCTAGCGATAATAATAGTAAAATATGGCAAATAGTGCATGTTATATTGATAATAATAAAAGTAATAAGTATATTTATTACAGTTCTAACGATAATAACTGCATAATATGGGTAATAATGCATGTTATATTGATGATAATAAAAGTAATACGTATATTTATTATAGTTCTAGCGATAATAACTGCATAATATGGGTAATAATGCATGTTATATTGATAATAATATGAGTAATAAGTATAATTATTACAGTTCTAGCGATAATAACTGCATTATATGGGTAATAATGCACGTTATATTGCTAACAATGTAAGTAATAAGTATAATTATTACAGTTCTAGCGATAATAACTGCATTATATGGGTAATAATGCATGTTACATTGATAATATTGGGAGTAATAAGTATATTTATTATAGTTCTGGCGAACATAACTGCATAATGTAGGTAATAATGCATGTTATATTGAGAATAATATAAGTAATAAGTATAATTATTACAGTTCTGGCGATAATAACTGCATTATATGGGTAATAATGCACGTTATATTGCTAATAGTATAAGTAATAAGTATAATTATTACAGTTCTTGCGATAATACCTCCATTATATGGGTAATAATGCATGTTATATTGATAATAATATAAGTAATAAGTATAATTATTACAGTTCTAGCGATAATAACTGCATTATATGGGTAATAATGCACGTTATATTGCTAATAATATAAGTAATAAGTATAATTATTACAGTTCTAGCGATAATAACTGCATTATATGGGTAATAATGCATGTTATATTGATAATATCGGGAGTAATAAGAATAATTATTATAGTTCTAGCGATAATAACTGCATAATGTGGGTAATAATGCACGTTATATTGCTAATAATATAAGTAATGAGTATAATTATTACAGTTCTAGCGATAATACTAGTAAAATAAGGCTAAGGGTGCCTGTTATATTGATAATAATAAAAGTAATGAGTATATTTATTATAGTTCTATCGATAATAACTGCATAATATGGGTAATAATGCATGTTATATTGACGATAATGATAGTAGTACGTATATTTATTACAGTTCTATCGATAATAACTGCATAATATGGGTAGTAATGCATGTTATATTGATAATAATAAAAGTAATAAGTATATTTATTATAGTTCTATCGATAATAACTGCATAATATGGGTAATAATGCATGCTATATTGATGATAATAAAAGTAATACGTATATTTATTATAGTTCTAGCTATAATAACTGCATAATATGGGTAATAATGCATGTTATATTGACAATAATAAAAGTAAAAAGTATATTTAATACATTTCTATCGATAATAACTGCATAATATGGGTAGTAATGGATGTTATATTGATAATATCGGGAGTTATAAGTATAATTATTACAGTTCTAGCGATAATACTAGTAAAATAAGGCTAAGAGTGCCTGTTATATTGATAATAATAAAAGTAATAAGTATATTTATTATACTTCTGTCGATAATAACTGCATTATATCGGTAATAATGCATGTTATATTGATAATAATATAAGTAATAAGTACAATTATTACAGTTCTAGCGATAATAACTGCATTATATGGGTAATAATGCATGTTATATTGATAATAATAAAAGTAATGAGTATATTTATTATAGTTCTAGCGATTATAACTGCATAATATGCGTAATAATGCATGTTATATTGATAATAATATAAGTAATAAGTATAATTATTATTGTTCTAGCGATAATAATAGTAAAATATGGCTAATAGTGCATGTTATATTGATAATAATAAAAGTAATAAGTATATTTCTTATACTTCTGTCGATAATAACTGCATTATATGGGTAATAAGGCTTGTTATAATGGTAATAATATAAGTAATAAGTATAATTATTACAGTTTTAGCGATAATAACTGCATTATATGGGTAATAATGCATGTTATATTGATGATAATAAAAGTAGTAAGCATATTTATTATAGTTCTAGCGGTTATAACTGCATAATATGGGTAATAATGCATGTTATATTGAGAATAATATAAGTAATATGTATAATTGTTACAGTTCTATCGATAATAACTGCATAATATGGGTAATAATGCATGTTACATTGATAATATCGGGAGTAGTAAGTATAATTATTATAGTTCTAGCGATAATAATAGTAAAATATGGCTAATAATGCATGTTATATTGATAATAATAAAAGTAATAAGTATATTTATTATAATCCTATCGATAATAACTGCATTATATGGGTAATAATGCATGTTATATTGATAATAATATAAGTAATAAGTATAATTATTAAAGTTCTAGCGATAATAACCCCATTATATGGGTAATAATGCATGTCATATTGATAATATCGGGAGTAATAAGTATAATTATTACAGTTCCAGCGATGAGAACTGCATTATATGGGTAATAATGCATGTTACATTGATAATATCGGGAGTAGTAAGTATAATTATTATAGTTCTAGCGATAATAATAGTAAAATATGGCTAATAATGCATGTTATATTGATAATAATAAAAGTAATAAGTATATTTATTATAATCCTATCGATAATAACTGCATTATATGTGTAATAATGCATGTTATATTGATAATAATAAAAGTAATAGGTATATTTATTACAGTTCTAGCGATTATATCTTCATAATATGCGTAATAATGCATGTTATATTGATAATAATAAAAGTAAAAAATATATTTAATACAGTTCTATCGATAATAACTGCATAATATGGGTAGTAATGGATGTTATATTGATAATATCGGGAGTAATAAGTATAATTATTACAGTTCTAGCCATAATAACTGCATAATATGGGTAATAATGCACGTTATATTCCTAATAATATAAGTAATAAGTATAATAGTTACAGTTCTAGCGATAATAACTGCATTATATGGGTAAGTATGCATGTTATATTGATAATATCGGGAGTAATAAGCATAATTATTATAGTTCTAGCGATAATACTAGTAAAATATGGCTAAGAGTGCCTGTTATATTGATAATAATAAAAGTAATAAATATATTTATTATACTTCTGTCAATAATAACTGCATTATATGGGTAATAGTGCGTGTTACATTGATAATAATAAAAGTAATAAGTATATTTATTATAGTTCTATCGATAATGACTGCATAATATGGGTAATAATGCATGTTATATTGACAATAATATAAGTAATAAGTATATTTATTATAGTTCTAGCGATTATAACTTCATAATATGCGTAACAATGCATGTTATATTGATAATAATATAAGTAATAAGTATAATTATTAAAGTTCTAGCGATAATAACCCCATTATATGGGTAGTAATGGATGTTATATTGATAATATCGGGAGTAATAAGTATAATTATTATAGTTCTAGCGATAATACTAGTAAAATATGGCTAAGAGTGCCTGTTATATTGATAATAATAAAAGTAATGAGTATATTTATTATAGTTCTATCGATAATAACTGCATAATATGGGTAATAATGCATGTTATACTGATGATAATGGAAGTAGTACGTATATTTATTACAGTTCTATCGATAATAACTGCATAATATGGGTAGTAATGCATGTTATATTGATAATAATAAAAGTAATAAGTATATTTATTATAGTTCTATCGATAATAACTGCATTATATGGGTAATAAGGCATGTAATATTGATAACATCGGGAGTAATAAGTATAATTATTATAGGTCTAGCGATAATAACTGCATTATATGGGTAATAATGCATGTTATATTGATAATAATAAAAGTAATGAGTATATTTATTATAGTTCTATCGATAATAACTGCATAATATGGGTAATAATGCATGTTATATTGATGATAATGAAAGGAGTACGTATATTTATTACAGTTCTATCGATAATAACTGCATAATATGGGTAGTAATGCATGTTATATTGATAATAATAAAAGTAATAAGTATATTTATTATAGTTCTATCGATAATAACTGCATAATATGGGTAGTAATGCATGTTATATTGATAATAATAAAAGTAATAAGTATATTTATTATAGTTCTATCGATAATAACTGCATAATATGGGTAATAATGCATGCTATATTGATAATAATAAAAGTAATAAGTATATTTATTATACTTCTGTCAATAATAACTGCATTATATGGGTAATAGTGCATGTTACATTGATAATAATAAAAGTAATAAGTATATTTAATACAGTTCTATCGATAATAACTGCATAATATGGGTATTAATGCACGTTATATTGCTAATAATATAAGTAATAAGTATTATTACAGTTCTAGCGATAATAACACCATTATATGGGTAATAGTGCATGTTATATTGATAATAATATAAGTGGTAAGTATAATTATTACAGTTCTAGCCATAATAACTGCATAATATGGGTAATAATGCACGTTATATTGCTAATAATATAAGTATTAAGTATAATAGTTACAGTTCTAGCGATAATAACTGCATTATATGGGTAAGAATGCATGTTATATTGATAATATCGGGAGTAATAAGTATAATTATTACAGTTCTAGCAATAATAATAGTAAAATATGGCTAAGACTGCCTGTTATACTGATAATAATAAAAGTAATAAGTATTTTTATTATACTTCTGTCGATAACAACTGCATTATAAGGGTAATAGTGCATGTTACATTGATAATAATAAAAGTAATAAGTATATTTATTATAGTTCTATCGATAATAACTGCATAATATTTGTAATAATGCATGTTATATTGACAATAATAAAAGTAAAAAGTATATTTAATACAGTTCTATCGATAATAACTGCATAATATGGGTAGTAATGGATGTTATATTGATAATATCGGGAGTTATAAGTATAATTATTACAGTTCTAGCGATAATACTAGTAAAATAAGGCTAAGAGTGCCTGTTATATTGATAATAATAGAAGTAATGAGTATATTTATTATAGTTCTATCGATAATAACTGCATAATATGGGTAATAATGCATGTTATATTGACGATAATGAAAGTAGTACGTATAATTATTACAGTTCTAGCAATAATAATAGTAAAATATGGCTAAGACTGCCTGTTATACTGATAATAATAAAAGTAATAAGTATTTTTATTATACTTCTGTCGATAACAACTGCATTATATGGGTAATAGTGCATGTTACATTGATAATAATAAAAGTAATAAGTATATTTATTATAGTTCTATCGATAATAACTGCATAATATTTGTAATAATGCATGTTATATTGACAATAATAAAAGTAAAAAGTATATTTAATACAGTTCTATCGATAATAACTGCATAATATGGGTAGTAATGGATGTTATATTGATAATATCGGGAGTTATAAGTATAATTATTACAGTTCTAGCGATAATACTAGTAAAATAAGGCTAAGGGTGCCTGTTATATTGATAATAATAAAAGTAATGAGTATATTTATTATAGTTCTATCGATAATAACTGCATAATATGGGTAATAATGCATGTTATATTGACGATAATGATAGTAGTACGTATATTTATTACAGTTCTATCGATAATAACTGCATAATATGGGTAGTAATGCATGTTATATTGATAATAATAAAAGTAATAAGTATATTTATTATAGTTCTATCGATAATAACTGCATAATATGGGTAATAATGCATGCTATATTGATGATAATAAAAGTAATACGTATATTTATTATAGTTCTAGCTATAATAACTGCATAATATGGGTAATAATGCATGTTATATTGACAATAATAAAAGTAAAAAGTATATTTAATACATTTCTATCGATAATAACTGCATAATATGGGTAGTAATGGATGTTATATTGATAATATCGGGAGTTATAAGTATAATTATTACAGTTCTAGCGATAATACTAGTAAAATAAGGCTAAGAGTGCCTGTTATATTGATAATAATAAAAGTAATAAGTATATTTATTATACTTCTGTCGATAATAACTGCATTATATCGGTAATAATGCATGTTATATTGATAATAATATAAGTAATAAGTACAATTATTACAGTTCTAGCGATAATAACTGCATTATATGGGTAATAATGCATGTTATATTGATAATAATAAAAGTAATGAGTATATTTATTATAGTTCTATCGATAATAACTGCATAATATGGGTAATAATGCATGTTATATTGATGATAATGAAAGTAGTACGTATATTTATTACAGTTCTATCGATAATAACTGCATTATATGGGTAATAATGCACGTTATATTGCTAATAATATAAGTAATAAGTATAATTATTACAGTTCTAGCGATAATAACTGCATAATATGGCTAATAATGCACGGTATATTGCTAATAATATAAGTAATCAGTATAATTATTACTGTTCTAGCGATAATAACTCCATTATATGGATAATAATGCATGTCATATTGATAATATCGGGAGTAATATGTATAATTATTATAGTTCTAGCGATAATAATTGTACAATATGGCTAATAGTGCATGTTATATTGATAATAATAAAAGTAATGAGTATATTTATTATAGTTCTATCGATAATAACTGCATTATATGGGTAATAATGCATGTTATATTGATAATAATATAAGTAACAAGTATAATTATTACAGTTCTAGCGATAATAACTGCATTATATGCGTAATAATGCATGTTATATTGATAATATCGGGAGTAATAAGTATAATTATTATAGTTATAGCGATAATAATAGTAAAATGTGGCTAATAGTGCATGTTATATTGATAATAATAAAAGCAATAAGTATATTTATTATACTTCTGTCGATAATAACTGCATTATATGGGTGATAATGCATGTTATATTGATAATAATGTAAGTAATAAGTATAATTATTACAGTTCTAGCGATAATAACTGCATTGTATGCGTAATAATGCATGTTATATTGATAATATCGGGAGTAATAAGTATAATTATTATAGTTCTAACGATAATAATAGTAAAATATGGCTAATAGTGCATGTCATATTGATAATAATAAAAGTAATAAGTATATTTGTTACAGTTCTATCGATAATAACTGCATTATATGGGTAATAATGCATGTTATATTGATAATAATATATGTAATAAGTATAACTATTACAGTTCTAGCGATAATAACTCCATTATATAGGTAATAATGCATGTTACATTGATGATAATAAAAGTACTAAGTATATTTATTATAGTTCTAGCGATTATAACTGCATAATATGCGTAATAATGCATGTTATATTGATAATAATATAAGTAATAAGTATAATTATTATTGTTCTAGCGATAATAATAGTAAAATATGGCTAATAGTGCATGTTATATTGATAATAATAAAAGTAATAAGTATATTTCTTATACTTCTGTCGATAATAACTGCATTATATGGGTAATAAGGCTTGTTATAATGGTACTAATATAAGTAATAAGTATAATTATTACAGTTTTAGCGATAATAACTGCATTATATGGGTAATAATGCATGTTATATTGATGATAATAAAAGTAGTAAGCATATTTATTATAGTTCTAGCGGTTATAACTGCATAATATGGGTAATAATGCATGTTATATTGAGAATAATATAAGTAATATGTATAATTGTTACAGTTCTATCGATAATAACTGCATAATATGGGTAATAATGCATGTTACATTGATAATATCGGGAGTAGTAAGTATAATTATTATAGTTCTAGCGATAATAATAGTAAAATATGGCTAATAATGCATGTTATATTGATAATAATAAAAGTAATAAGTATATTTATTATAATCCTATCGATAATAACTGCATTATATGGGTAATAATGCATGTTATATTGATAATAATATAAGTAATAAGTATAATTATTAAAGTTCTAGCGATAATAACCCCATTATATGGGTAATAATGCATGTCATATTGATAATATCGGGAGTAATAAGTATAATTATTACAGTTCCAGCGATGAGAACTGCATTATATGGGTAATAATGCATGTTACATTGATAATATCGGGAGTAGTAAGTATAATTATTATAGTTCTAGCGATAATAATAGTAAAATATGGCTAATAATGCATGTTATATTGATAATAATAAAAGTAATAAGTATATTTATTATAATCCTATCGATAATAACTGCATTATATGTGTAATAATGCATGTTATATTGATAATAATAAAAGTAATAGGTATATTTATTACAGTTCTAGCGATTATATCTTCATAATATGCGTAATAATGCATGTTATATTGATAATAATAAAAGTAAAAAATATATTTAATACAGTTCTATCGATAATAACTGCATAATATGGGTAGTAATGGATGTTATATTGATAATATCGGGAGTAATAAGTATAATTATTACAGTTCTAGCCATAATAACTGCATAATATGGGTAATAATGCACGTTATATTCCTAATAATATAAGTAATAAGTATAATAGTTACAGTTCTAGCGATAATAACTGCATTATATGGGTAAGTATGCATGTTATATTGATAATATCGGGAGTAATAAGCATAATTATTATAGTTCTAGCGATAATACTAGTAAAATATGGCTAAGAGTGCCTGTTATATTGATAATAATAAAAGTAAGAAATATATTTATTATACTTCTGTCAATAATAACTGCATTATATGGGTAATAGTGCGTGTTACATTGATAATAATAAAAGTAATAAGTATATTTATTATAGTTCTATCGATAATGACTGCATAATATGGGTAATAATGCATGTTATATTGACAATAATATAAGTAATAAGTATATTTATTATAGTTCTAGCGATTATAACTTCATAATATGCGTAACAATGCATGTTATATTGATAATAATATAAGTAATAAGTATAATTATTACAGTTCTAGCGATAATAACTCCATTATATAGGTGATAATGCATGTTATATTGATGATAATAGAAGTACTAAGTATATTAATTACAGTTCTAGCGATTATAACTGCATAATATGCGTAATAATGCATGTTATATTGATAATAATATAAGTAATAAGTATAATTATTAAAGTTCTAGCGATAATAACCCCATTATATGGGTAATAATGCATGTCATATTGATAATATCGGGAGTAATAAGTATAATTATTACAGTTCCAGCGATGAGAACTGCATTATATGGGTAATAATGCATGTTATATTGATAATATCGGGAGTAATAAGTATAATTATTATAGTTATAGCGATAATAATAGTAAAATGTGGCTAATAGTGCATGTTGTATTGATAATAATAAAAGCAATAAGTATATTTATTATACTTCTGTCGATAATAACTGCATTATATGGGTGATAATGCATGTTATATTGATAATAATGTAAGTAATAAGTATAATTATTACAGTTCTAGCGATAATAACTGCATTGTATGCGTAATAATGCATGTTATATTGATAATATCGGGAGTAATAAGTATAATTATTATAGTTCTAACGATAATACTAGTAAAATATGGCTAAGAGTGCCTGTTATATTGATAATAATAAAAGTAATAAATATATTTATTATACATCTGTCAATAATAACTGCATTTTATGGGTAATAGTGCATGTTACATTCATAATAATAAAAGTAATAAGTATATTTATTATAGTTCTATCGATAATAACTGCATAATATGGGTAATAATGCATGTTATATTGACAATAATATAAGTAATAAGTATATTTATTATAGTTCTAGCGATTATAACTTCATAATATGCGTAACAATGCATGTTATATTGATAATAATAAAAGTAAAAAGTATATTTAATACAGTTCTATCGATAATAACTGCATAATATGGGTAGTAATGGATGTTATATTAAAAATATCGGGAGTAATATGTATAATTATTACAGTTCTAGCGATAATACTAGTAAAATAAGGCTAAGAGTGCCTGTTATATTGATAATAATAAAAGTAATATGTATATTTATTATACTTCTGTCGATAATAACTGCATTATATGCGTGATAATGCATGTTATATTGATAATAATGTAAGTAATAAGTATAATTATTACAGTTCTAGCGATAATAGCTGCATCATATGGGTAATAATGCACGTTATTTTGCTAATAATATAAGTAATAAGTATAATCATTACAGTTCTAGCGATAATAACTCCATTATATGGATAATAATGCATGTCATATTGATAATATCGGGAGTAATAAGTATAATTATTATAGTACTAGCGATAATAATTGTACAATATGACTAATAGTGCATGTTATATTGATAATAATAAAAGTAATAAGTATATTTATTACAGTTCTATCGATTATAACTGCATAATATGGGTAATAATGCATGTTATATTGATAATAATAAAAGTAATAAGTATATTTATTATAGTTCTATCGATAATAACTGCATAATATGGGTAGTAATGGATGTTATATTCGTAATATCGGGAGTAATAAGTATAATTATTACAGTTCTAGCGATAATGCTAGTAAAATAAGGCTAAGAGTGCCTGTTATATTGATAATAATAAAAGTAATGAGTATATTTATTATACTTCTGTCGATAATAACTGCATAATATGGGTAATAATGCATGTTATATTGATAATAATAAAAGTAATAAGTATATTTATTATAGTTCTATCGATAATAACTGCACAATATGGGTAATAATGCATGTTATATTGATAATATCGGGAGTAATAAGTATAATTATTACAGTTCCAGCGATGAGAACTGCATTATATGGGTAATGATGGATGTTATATTGATAATATCGGGAGTAATAAGTATAATTATTACAGTCCTAGCGATAATACTAGTAAAATATGGCTAAGAGTGCCTGTTATATTGATAAGAATAAAAGTAATAAGTATATTTATTATACTTCTGTCGATAATAACTGCATTATTCTGGTAATAATGCATGTTATATTGATAATAATAAAAGTAATAAGTATATTTATTATAGTTCTATCGATAATAACTGCATAATATGGGTAGTAATGGATGTTATATTGGTAATATCGGGAGTAATAAGTATAATTATTACAGTTCTAGCGATAATGCTAGTAAAATAAGGCTAAGAGTGCCTGTTATACTGATAATAATAAAAGTAATAAGTATATTTATTATACTTCTGTCGATAGTAACTGCATAATATGGGTAATAATGCATGTTATATTGATAATAATAAAAGTAATAAGTATATTTATTATAGTTCTATCGATAGTAACTGCATAATATGGGTAATAATGCATGTTATATTGATGATAATGAAAGTAGTATGTATATTTATTACAGTTCTATCGATAATAACTGCATAATATGGGTAGTAATGCATGTTATATTGATAATAATAAAAGTAATAAGTATATTTATTATAGTTCTATCGATAATAACTGCATAATATGGGTAATAATGCATGTTATATTGATGATAATAAAAATAATACGTATATTTATTATAGTTCTAGCTATAATAACTACATAATATGGGTAATAATGCATGTTATATTGATAATAATATAAGTAATAAGTATAATTATTACAGTTCTGGCGATAATAACTGCATTATATCGGTAATAATGCACGTTATATTGCTAATAATATAAGTAATAAGTATAAGTATTACAGTTCTAGCGATAATAACTGCATTATATGGGTAATAATGCATGGTATATTGATAATAATAAAAGTAATATGTATATTTATTATAGTTCTATCGATAATAACTGCATAATATGCGTAATAATGCATGTTATATTGATAATAATATAAGTAATAAGTATAATTATTACAATTCTAGCGATAGTAACTGCATTATATGGGTAATAATGCATGTTATATTGATAATATCGGGAGTAATAAGTATAATTATTATAGTTCTAGCGATAATAATAGTAAAATATGGCTAATAGTGCATGTTATATTGATAATAATAAAAGTAATAAGTATATTTCTTATACTTCTGTCGATAATAACTGCATTATATGGGTAATAAGGCTTGTTATAATGGTAATAATATAAGTAATAAGTATAATTATTACAGTTTTAGCGATAATAACTGCATTATATGGGTAATAATGCATGTTATATTGATGATAATAAAAGTAGTAAGCATATTTATTATAGTTCTAGCGGTTATAACTGCATAATATGGGTAATAATGCATGTTATATTGAGAATAATATAAGTAATATGTATAATTGTTACAGTTCTATCGATAATAACTGCATAATATGGGTAATAATGCATGTTACATTGATAATATCGGGAGTAGTAAGTATAATTATTATAGTTCTAGCGATAATAATAGTAAAATATGGCTAATAATGCATGTTATATTGATAATAATAAAAGTAATAAGTATATTTATTATAATCCTATCGATAATAACTGCATTATATGGGTAATAATGCATGTTATATTGATAATAATATAAGTAATAAGTATAATTATTAAAGTTCTAGCGATAATAACCCCATTATATGGGTAATAATGCATGTCATATTGATAATATCGGGAGTAATAAGTATAATTATTACAGTTCCAGCGATGAGAACTGCATTATATGGGTAATAATGCATGTTACATTGATAATATCGGGAGTAGTAAGTATAATTATTATAGTTCTAGCGATAATAATAGTAAAATATGGCTAATAATGCATGTTATATTGATAATAATAAAAGTAATAAGTATATTTATTATAATCCTATCGATAATAACTGCATTATATGTGTAATAATGCATGTTATATTGATAATAATAAAAGTAATAGGTATATTTATTACAGTTCTAGCGATTATATCTTCATAATATGCGTAATAATGCATGTTATATTGATAATAATAAAAGTAAAAAATATATTTAATACAGTTCTATCGATAATAACTGCATAATATGGGTAGTAATGGATGTTATATTGATAATATCGGGAGTAATAAGTATAATTATTACAGTTCTAGCCATAATAACTGCATAATATGGGTAATAATGCACGTTATATTCCTAATAATATAAGTAATAAGTATAATAGTTACAGTTCTAGCGATAATAACTGCATTATATGGGTAAGTATGCATGTTATATTGATAATATCGGGAGTAATAAGCATAATTATTATAGTTCTAGCGATAATACTAGTAAAATATGGCTAAGAGTGCCTGTTATATTGATAATAATAAAAGTAAGAAATATATTTATTATACTTCTGTCAATAATAACTGCATTATATGGGTAATAGTGCGTGTTACATTGATAATAATAAAAGTAATAAGTATATTTATTATAGTTCTATCGATAATGACTGCATAATATGGGTAATAATGCATGTTATATTGACAATAATATAAGTAATAAGTATATTTATTATAGTTCTAGCGATTATAACTTCATAATATGCGTAACAATGCATGTTATATTGATAATAATATAAGTAATAAGTATAATTATTACAGTTCTAGCGATAATAACTCCATTATATAGGTGATAATGCATGTTATATTGATGATAATAGAAGTACTAAGTATATTAATTACAGTTCTAGCGATTATAACTGCATAATATGCGTAATAATGCATGTTATATTGATAATAATATAAGTAATAAGTATAATTATTAAAGTTCTAGCGATAATAACCCCATTATATGGGTAATAATGCATGTCATATTGATAATATCGGGAGTAATAAGTATAATTATTACAGTTCCAGCGATGAGAACTGCATTATATGGGTAATAATGCATGGTATATTGATAATAATAAAAGCAATAAGTATATTTATTATAGTTCTATCGGTAATAACTGCATAATATGCGTAATAATGCATGTTATATTGATAATAATATAAGTAATAAGTATAATTATTACAATTCTAGCGATAGTAACTGCATTATATGGGTAATAATGCATGTTATATTGATAATATCGGGAGTAATAAGTATAATTATTATAGTTCTAGCGATAATAATAGTAAAATATGGCTAATAGTGCATCTTATATTGATAATAATAAAAGTAATAAGTATATTTCTTATACTTCTGTCGATAATAACTGCATTATATGGGTAATAAGGCTTGTTATAATGATAATAGTATAAGTAATAAGTATAATTATTACAGTTTTAGCGATAATAACTGCATTATATGGGTAATAATGCATGTTATATTGTTGATAATAAAAGTAATAAGTATAATTATTAAAGTTCTAGCGATAATAACCCCATTATATGGGTAATAATGCATGTCATATTGATAATATCGGGAGTAATAAGTATAATTATTACAGTTCCAGCGATGAGAACTGCATTATATGGGTAATAATGCATGTTATATTGATAATATCGGGAGTAATAAGTATAATTATTATAGTTATAGCGATAATAATAGTAAAATGTGGCTAATAGTGCATGTTGTATTGATAATAATAAAAGCAATAAGTATATTTATTATACTTCTGTCGATAATAACTGCATTATATGGGTGATAATGCATGTTATATTGATAATAATGTAAGTAATAAGTATAATTATTACAGTTCTAGCGATAATAACTGCATTGTATGCGTAATAATGCATGTTATATTGATAATATCGGGAGTAATAAGTATAATTATTATAGTTCTAACGATAATACTAGTAAAATATGGCTAAGAGTGCCTGTTATATTGATAATAATAAAAGTAATAAATATATTTATTATACATCTGTCAATAATAACTGCATTTTATGGGTAATAGTGCATGTTACATTCATAATAATAAAAGTAATAAGTATATTTATTATAGTTCTATCGATAATAACTGCATAATATGGGTAATAATGCATGTTATATTGACAATAATATAAGTAATAAGTATATTTATTATAGTTCTAGCGATTATAACTTCATAATATGCGTAACAATGCATGTTATATTGATAATAATAAAAGTAAAAAGTATATTTAATACAGTTCTATCGATAATAACTGCATAATATGGGTAGTAATGGATGTTATATTAAAAATATCGGGAGTAATATGTATAATTATTACAGTTCTAGCGATAATACTAGTAAAATAAGGCTAAGAGTGCCTGTTATATTGATAATAATAAAAGTAATATGTATATTTATTATACTTCTGTCGATAATAACTGCATTATATGCGTGATAATGCATGTTATATTGATAATAATGTAAGTAATAAGTATAATTATTACAGTTCTAGCGATAATAGCTGCATCATATGGGTAATAATGCACGTTATTTTGCTAATAATATAAGTAATAAGTATAATCATTACAGTTCTAGCGATAATAACTCCATTATATGGATAATAATGCATGTCATATTGATAATATCGGGAGTAATAAGTATAATTATTATAGTACTAGCGATAATAATTGTACAATATGACTAATAGTGCATGTTATATTGATAATAATAAAAGTAATAAGTATATTTATTACAGTTCTATCGATTATAACTGCATAATATGGGTAATAATGCATGTTATATTGATAATAATAAAAGTAATAAGTATATTTATTATAGTTCTATCGATAATAACTGCATAATATGGGTAGTAATGGATGTTATATTCGTAATATCGGGAGTAATAAGTATAATTATTACAGTTCTAGCGATAATGCTAGTAAAATAAGGCTAAGAGTGCCTGTTATATTGATAATAATAAAAGTAATGAGTATATTTATTATACTTCTGTCGATAATAACTGCATAATATGGGTAATAATGCATGTTATATTGATAATAATAAAAGTAATAAGTATATTTATTATAGTTCTATCGATAATAACTGCGCAATATGGGTAATAATGCATGTTATATTGATAATATCGGGAGTAATAAGTATAATTATTACAGTTCCAGCGATGAGAACTGCATTATATGGGTAATGATGGATGTTATATTGATAATATCGGGAGTAATAAGTATAATTATTACAGTCCTAGCGATAATACTAGTAAAATATGGCTAAGAGTGCCTGTTATATTGATAAGAATAAAAGTAATAAGTATATTTATTATACTTCTGTCGATAATAACTGCATTATTCTGGTAATAATGCATGTTATATTGATAATAATAAAAGTAATAAGTATATTTATTATAGTTCTATCGATAATAACTGCATAATATGGGTAGTAATGGATGTTATATTGGTAATATCGGGAGTAATAAGTATAATTATTACAGTTCTAGCGATAATGCTAGTAAAATAAGGCTAAGAGTGCCTGTTATACTGATAATAATAAAAGTAATAAGTATATTTATTATACTTCTGTCGATAGTAACTGCATAATATGGGTAATAATGCATGTTATATTGATAATAATAAAAGTAATAAGTATATTTATTATAGTTCTATCGATAGTAACTGCATAATATGGGTAATAATGCATGTTATATTGATGATAATGAAAGTAGTATGTATATTTATTACAGTTCTATCGATAATAACTGCATAATATGGGTAGTAATGCATGTTATATTGATAATAATAAAAGTAATAAGTATATTTATTATAGTTCTATCGATAATAACTGCATAATATGGGTAATAATGCATGTTATATTGATGATAATAAAAATAATACGTATATTTATTATAGTTCTAGCTATAATAACTACATAATATGGGTAATAATGCATGTTATATTGATAATAATATAAGTAATAAGTATAATTATTACAGTTCTGGCGATAATAACTGCATTATATCGGTAATAATGCACGTTATATTGCTAATAATATAAGTAATAAGTATAAGTATTACAGTTCTAGCGATAATAACTGCATTATATGGGTAATAATGCATGGTATATTGATAATAATAAAAGTAATATGTATATTTATTATAGTTCTATCGATAATAACTGCATAATATGCGTAATAATGCATGTTATATTGATAATAATATAAGTAATAAGTATAATTATTACAATTCTAGCGATAGTAACTGCATTATATGGGTAATAATGCATGTTATATTGATAATATCGGGAGTAATAAGTATAATTATTATAGTTCTAGCGATAATAATAGTAAAATATGGCTAATAGTGCATGTTATATTGATAATAATAAAAGTAATAAGTATATTTCTTATACTTCTGTCGATAATAACTGCATTATATGGGTAATAATGCATGTTATATTGATGATAATTAAAGTAGTAAGTATATTTATTACAGTTCTATCGATAATAACTGCATAATATGGGTAATAATGCATGTTATATTGATAATAATATAAGTAATAAGTATAATTATTACAGTTCTAGCGATAATAACTCCATTATATGGGTAATAATGCATGTTATATTGATAATAATATAAGTAATGAGTATAATTATTACAGTTCTAGCGATAATAACTCCATTATATGGGTAATAATGCATGTTATATTGATAATATCGGGAGTAATAAGAATAGTTATTATAGTTCTAGCGATAATAATAGTAAAATATGGCTAATAGTGCATGTTATATTGATAATAATAAAAGTAATAAGTATATTTATTATACTTCTGTCGATAATAACTGCATTATATGCGTGATAATGCATGTTATATTGATAATAATGTAAGTAATAAGTATAATTATTACAGTTCTAGCTATAATAGCTCCATTATATAGGTAATAATGCATGTTATATTGATAATAATATAAGTATTAAGTATAATTATTACAATTCTAGCGGTCGTAACTGCATTATATGGGTAATAATGCATGTTATATTGATAATATCGGGAGTAATAAGTATAATTATTATAGTTATAGCGATAATAATAGTAAAATGTGGCTAATAGTGCATGTTATATTGATAATAATAAAAGCAATAAGTAAATTTATTATACTTCTGTCGATAATAACTGCATTATATGGGTGATAATGCATGTTATATTGATAATAATGTAAGTAATAAGTATAATTATTACAGTTCTAGCGATAATAACTGCATTGTATGCGTAATAATGCATGTTATATTGATAATATCGGGAGTAATAAGTATAATTATTATAGTTCTAACGATAATAATAGTAAAATATGGCTAATAGTGCATGTCATATTGATAATAATAAAAGTAATAAGTATATTTGTTACAGTTCTATCGATAATAACTGCATAATATGGGTAATAATGCATGTTATATTGATAATAATATAAGTAATAAGTATAATTATTACAGTGCTGGCGATAATTTCTGCATTATATCGGTAATAATGCATGTTATATTGATAATAATATAAGTGATGAGTATAATTATTACGGTTCTAGCGATAATAACTCCATTATATGGGTAATAATGCATGTTATATTGATAATAATATAAGTAATAAGTATAATTATTACAGTTCTAGCGATAATAGCTGCATAATATGGGTAATAATGCACGTTATTTTGCTAATAATATAAGTAATAAGTATAATCATTACAGTTCTAGCGATAATAACTCCATTATATGGATAATAATGCATGTCATATTGATAATATCGGGAGTAATAAGTATAATTATTATAGTTCTAGCGATAATAATTGTACAATATGACTAATAGTGCATGTTATATTGATAATAATAAAAGTAATAAGTATGTTTATTACAGTTCTATCGATTATAACTGCATAATATGGGTAATAATGCCTGTTATATTGATAATAATATAAGTAATAAGTATAATTATTACAGTTCTAGCGATAATAACCCCACTATATGGGTAATAATGCATGTCATATTGATATTATCGGGAGTAATAAGTATAATTATTACAGTTCCAGCGATGAGAACTGCATTATATGGGTAATAATGGATGTTATATTGATAATATCGGGAGTAATAAGTATAATTATTATAGTCCTAGCGATAATACTAGTAAAATATGGCTAAGAGTGCCTGTTATATTGATAAGAATAAAAGTAATAAGTATATTTATTATACTTCTGTCGATAATAACTGCATTATTCTGGTAATAATGCATGTTATATTGATAATAATAAAAGTAATAAGTATATTTATTATAGTTCTATCGATAATAACTGCATAATATGGGTAGTAATGGATGTTATATTGGTAATATCGGGAGTAATAAGTATAATTATTACAGTTCTAGCGATAATGCTAGTAAAATAAGGCTAAGAGTGCCTGTTATATTGATAATAATAAAAGTAATAAGTATATTTATTATACTTCTGTCGATAATAACTGCATAATATGGGTAATAATGCATGTTATATTGATGATAATAAAAGTAATAAGTATATTTATTATAGTTCTATCGATAGTAACTGCATAATATGGGTAATAATGCATGTTATATTGATGATAATGAAAGTAGTATGTATATTTATTACAGTTCTATCGATAATAACTGCATAATATGGGTAATAATGCATGTTATATTGATAATAATATAAGTAATAAGTATAATTATTACAATTCTAGCGATAGTAACTGCATTATAGGGGTAATAATGCATGTTATATTGATAATATCGGGAGTAATAAGAATAGTTATTATAGTTCTAGCGATAATAATAGTAAAATATGGCTAATAGTGCATGTTATATTGATAATAATAAAAGTAATAAGTATATTTATTATACTTCTGTCGATAATAACTGCATTATATGCGTGATAATGCATGTTATATTGATAATAATGTAAGTAATAAGTATAATTATTACAGTTCTAGCTATAATAGCTCCATTATATAGGTAATAATGCATGTTATATTGATAATAATATAAGTATTAAGTATAATTATTACAATTCTAGCGGTCGTAACTGCATTATATGGGTAATAATGCATGTTATATTGATAATATCGGGAGTAATAAGTATAATTATTATAGTTATAGCGATAATAATAGTAAAATGTGGCTAATAGTGCATGTTATATTGATAACAATAAAAGCAATAAGTAAATTTATTATACTTCTGTCGATAATAACTGCATTATATGGGTGATAATGCATGTTATATTGATAATAATGTAAGTAATAAGTATAATTATTACAGTTCTAGCGATAATAACTGCATTGTATGCGTAATAATGCATGTTATATTGATAATATCGGGAGTAATAAGTATAATTATTATAGTTCTAACGATAATAATAGTAAAATATGGCTAATAGTGCATGTCATATTGATAATAATAAAAGTAATAAGTATATTTGTTACAGTTCTATCGATAATAACTGCATAATATGGGTAATAATGCACGTTATATTGCTAATAATATAAGTAATAAGTATAATTATTACAGTTCTAGCGATAATAACACCATTATATGGGTAATAGTGCATGTTATATTGATAATAATATAAGTAGTAAGTATAATTATTACAGTTCTAGCCATAATAACTGCATAATATGGGTAATAATGCACGTTATATTGCTAACAATATAAGTAATAAGTATAATTATTATAGTTCTAGCGATAATACTAGTAAAATATGGCTAAGAGTGCCTGTTATATTGATAATAATAAAAGTAATAAGTATATTTATTATACTTCTGTCAATAATAACTGCATTATATGGGTAATAGTGCATGTTACATTGATAAAGATAAAAGTAATAAGTATATTTATTATAGTTCTATCGATAATAACTGCATAATATGGGTAATAATGCATGTTATATTGACAATAATAATAGTAAAAAGTATATTTAATACAGTTCTATCGATAATAACTGCATAATATGGGTACTAATGGATGTTATATTGATAATATCGGGAGTTATAAGTATAATTATTACAGTTCTAGCGATAATACTAGTAAAATAAGGCTAAGAGTGCCTGTTATATTGATAATAATAAAAGTAATAAGTATATTTATTATACTTCTGTCGATAATAACTGCATAATATGGGTAATAATGCATGTTATATTGATAATAATAAAAGTAATAAGTATATTTATTATAGTTCTATCGATAGTAACTGCATAATATGGGTAATAATGCATGTTATATTGATGATAATAAAAATAATACGTATATTTATTATAGTTCTAGCTATAATAACTGCATAATATGGGTAATAATGCATGTTATATTGATAATAATATAAGTAATAAGTATAATTATTACAGTTCTGGCGATAATAACTGCATTATATCGGTAATAATGCACGTTATATTGCTAATAATATAAGTAATAAGTATAATTATTACAGTTCTAGCGATAATAACTGCATTATATGGGTAATAATGCATGGTATATTGATAATAATAAAAGTAATATGTATATTTATTATAGTTCTATCGATAATAACTGCATTATATGCGTGATAATGCATGTTATATTGATAATAATGTAAGTAATAAGTATAATTATTACAGTTCTATCGATAATAACTGCATAATATGGGTAATAATGCATGTTATATTGATAATAATATAAGTAATAAGTATAATTATTACAGTTCTAGCGATAATAACTCCATTATATGGGTAATAATGCATGTTATATTGATAATAATATAAGTAATGAGTATAATTATTACAGTTCTAGCGATAATAACTCCATTATATGGGTAATAATGCATGTTATATTGATAATAATATAAGCACTAAGTATATTTATTACAGTTCTATCGATAATAACTGCATAATATGGGTAATAATGCATGTTATATTGATAATAATATAAGTAATAAGTATAATTATTACAATTCTAGCGATAGTAACTGCATTATATGGGTAATAATGCATGTTATATTGATAATATCGGGAGTAATAAGAATAGTTATTATAGTTCTAGCGATAATAATAGTAAAATATGGCTAATAGTGCATGTTATATTGATAATAATAAAAGTAATAAGTATATTTATTATACTTCTGTCGATAATAACTGCATTATATGCGTGATAATGCATGTTATATTGATAATAATGTAAGTAATAAGTATAATTATTACAGTTCTAGCTATAATAGCTCCATTATATAGGTAATAATGCATGTTATATTGATAATAATATAAGTATTAAGTATATTTATTACAATTCTAGCGGTCGTAACTGCATTATATGGGTAATAATGCTTGTTATATTGATAATATCGGGAGTAATACGTATAATTATTATAGTTATAGCGATAATAATAGTAAAATGTGGCTAATAGTGCATGTTATATTGATAATAATAAAAGCAATAAGTATATTTATTATACTTCTGTCGATAATAACTGCATTATATGGGTGATAATGCATGTTATATTGATAATAATGTAAGTAATAAGTATAATTATTACAGTTCTAGCGATAATAACTGCATTGTATGCGTAATAATGCATGTTATATTGATAATATCGGGAGTAATAAGTATAATTATTATAGTTCTAACGATAATAATAGTAAAATATGGCTAATAGTGCATGTCATATTGATAATAATAAAAGTAATAAGTATATTTGTTACAGTTATATCGATAATAACTGCATAATATGGGTAATAATGCATGTTATATTGATAATAATATAAGTAATAAGTATAATTATTACAGTTCTGGCGATAATTTCTGCATTATATCGGTAATAATGCATGTTATATTGATAATAATATAAGTGATGAGTATAATTATTACAGTTCTAGCGATAATAACTCCATTATATGGGTAATAATGCATGTTATATTGATAATAATATAAGTAATAAGTATAATTATTACAGTTCTAGCGATAATAGCTGCATAATATGGGTAATAATGCACGTTATTTTGCTAATAATATAAGTAATAAGTATAATCATTACAGTTCTAGCGATAATAACTCCATTATATGGATAATAATGCATGTCATATTGATAATATCGGGAGTAATAAGTATAATTATTACAGTTCTAGCGATAATAACCCCATTATATGGGTAATAATGCATGTCATATTGATATTATCGGGAGTAATAAGTATAATTATTACAGTTCCAGCGATGAGAACTGCATTATATGGGTAATAATGGATGTTATATTGATAATATCGGGAGTAATAAGTATAATTATTACAGTCCTAGCGATAATACTAGTAAAATATGGCTAAGAGTGCCTGTTATATTGATAAGAATAAAAGTAATAAGTATATTTATTATACTTCTGTCGATAATAACTGCATTATTCTGGTAATAATGCATGTTATATTGATAATAATAAAAGTAATAAGTATATTTATTATAGTTCTATCGATAATAACTGCATAATATGGTTAGTAATGGATGTTATATTGGTAATATCGGGAGTAATAAGTATAATTATTACAGTTCTAGCGATAATGCTAGTAAAATAAGGCTAAGAGTGCCTGTTATATTGATAAGAATAAAAGTAATAAGTATATTTATTATACTTCTGTCGATAATAACTGCATTATTCTGGTAATAATGCATGTTATATTGATAATAATAAAAGTAATAAGTATATTTATTATAGTTCTATCGATAATAACTGCATAATATGGTTAGTAATGGATGTTATATTGGTAATATCGGGAGTAATAAGTATAATTATTACAGTTCTAGCGATAATGCTAGTAAAATAAGGCTAAGAGTGCCTGTTATATTGATAATAATAAAAGTAATAAGTATATTTATTATACTTCTGTCGATAATAACTGCATTATATGCGTGATAATGCATGTTATATTGATAATAATGTAAGTAATAAGTATAATTATTACAGTTCTAGCCATAATAGCTCCATTATATAGGTAATAATGCATGTTATATTGATAATAATATAAGTATTAAGTATAATTATTACAATTCTAGCGGTCGTAACTGCATTATATGGGTAATAATGCATGTTATATTGATAATATCGGGAGTAATAAGTATAATTATTATAGTTATAGCCATAATAATAGTAAAATGTGGCTAATAGTGCATTTTATATTGATAATAATAAAAGCAATAAGTATATTTATTATAGTTCTATCGATAATAACTGCATAATATGGGTAATACTGCATGTTATATTGATGATAATAAAAGTAATACGTATATTTATTATAGTTCTAGCTATAATAACTGCATAATATGGGTAATAATGCATGTTATATGGATAATAATATAAGTAATAACTATAATTCTTACAGTTCTAGGGATAATAACTGTATTATATGGGTAATAATGCATGTTATATTGATGATAATAAAAGTACTAAGTATATTTATTATAGTTTTAGCGATAATAACTGCACAATATGTTTAATAATGCATGTTATATTGATAATAATATAAGTAATAAGTATAATTATTACAGTTCTAGCGATAATAACTCCATTATATGGTTAATAATGCATGTTATATTGATAATAATATAAGTGATGAGTATAATTATTACAGTTCTAGCGATAATAACTCCATTATATGGGTAATAATGCATGTTATATTGATAATAATATAAGTAATAAGTATAATCATTACAGTTCTAGCGATAATAACTCCATTATATGGATAATAATGCATGTCATATTGATAATATCGGGAGTAATAAGTATAATTATTATAGTTCTAGCGATAATACTAGTAAAATATGGCTAAGAGTGCCTGTTATATTGATAATAATAAAAGTAATGAGTATATTTATTATAGTTCTATCGATAATAACTGCATAATATGGGTAATAATGCATGTTATACTGATGATAATGGAAGTAGTACGTATATTTATTACAGTTCTGTCGATAATAACTGCATAATATGGGTAGTAATGCATGTTATATTGATAATAATAAAAGTAATAAGTATATTTATTATAGTTCTATCGATAATAACTGCATTATATGGGTAATAAGGCATGTAATATTGATAACATCGGGAGTAATAAGTATAATTATTATAGGTCTAGCGATAATAACTGCATTATATGGGTAATAATGCATGTTATATTGATAATAATAAAAGTAATGAGTATATTTATTATAGTTCTATCGATAATAACTGCATAATATGGGTAATAATGCATGTTATATTGATGATAATGAAAGGAGTACGTATATTTATTACAGTTCTATCGATAATAACTGCATAATATGGGTAGTAATGCATGTTATATTGATAATAATAAAAGTAATAAGTATATTTATTATAGTTCTATCGATAATAACTGCATAATATGGGTAGTAATGCATGTTATATTGATAATAATAAAAGTAATAAGTATATTTATTATAGTTCTATCGATAATAACTGCATAATATGGGTAATAATGCATGCTATATTGATAATAATAAAAGTAATAAGTATATTTATTATACTTCTGTCAATAATAACTGCATTATATGGGTAATAGTGCATGTTACATTGATAATAATAAAAGTAATAAGTATATTTAATACAGTTCTATCGATAATAACTGCATAATATGGGTATTAATGCACGTTATATTGCTAATAATATAAGTAATAAGTATTATTACAGTTCTAGCGATAATAACACCATTATATGGGTAATAGTGCATGTTATATTGATAATAATATAAGTATTAAGTATAATTATTACAATTCTAGCGGTCGTAACTGCATTATATGGGTAATAATGCATGTTATATTGATAATATCGGGAGTAATAAGTATAATTATTATAGTTATAGCGATAATAATAGTAAAATGTGGCTAATAGTGCATGTTATATTGATAATAATAAAAGCAATAAGTAAATTTATTATACTTCTGTCGATAATAACTGCATTATATGGGTGATAATGCATGTTATATTGATAATAATGTAAGTAATAAGTATAATTATTACAGTTCTAGCGATAATAACTGCATTGTATGCGTAATAATGCATGTTATATTGATAATATCGGGAGTAATAAGTATAATTATTATAGTTCTAACGATAATAATAGTAAAATATGGCTAATAGTGCATGTCATATTGATAATAATAAAAGTAATAAGTATATTTGTTACAGTTCTATCGATAATAACTGCATAATATGGGTAATAATGCACGTTATATTGCTAATAATATAAGTAATAAGTATAATTATTACAGTTCTAGCGATAATAACACCATTATATGGGTAATAGTGCATGTTATATTGATAATAATATAAGTAGTAAGTATAATTATTACAGTTCTAGCCATAATAACTGCATAATATGGGTAATAATGCACGTTATATTGCTAACAATATAAGTAATAAGTATAATTATTATAGTTCTAGCGATAATACTAGTAAAATATGGCTAAGAGTGCCTGTTATATTGATAATAATAAAAGTAATAAGTATATTTATTATACTTCTGTCAATAATAACTGCATTATATGGGTAATAGTGCATGTTACATTGATAAAGATAAAAGTAATAAGTATATTTATTATAGTTCTATCGATAATAACTGCATAATATGGGTAATAATGCATGTTATATTGACAATAATAATAGTAAAAAGTATATTTAATACAGTTCTATCGATAATAACTGCATAATATGGGTACTAATGGATGTTATATTGATAATATCGGGAGTTATAAGTATAATTATTACAGTTCTAGCGATAATACTAGTAAAATAAGGCTAAGAGTGCCTGTTATATTGATAATAATAAAAGTAATAAGTATATTTATTATACTTCTGTCGATAATAACTGCATAATATGGGTAATAATGCATGTTATATTGATAATAATAAAAGTAATAAGTATATTTATTATAGTTCTATCGATAGTAACTGCATAATATGGGTAATAATGCATGTTATATTGATGATAATAAAAATAATACGTATATTTATTATAGTTCTAGCTATAATAACTGCATAATATGGGTAATAATGCATGTTATATTGATAATAATATAAGTAATAAGTATAATTATTACAGTTCTGGCGATAATAACTGCATTATATCGGTAATAATGCACGTTATATTGCTAATAATATAAGTAATAAGTATAATTATTACAGTTCTAGCGATAATAACTGCATTATATGGGTAATAATGCATGGTATATTGATAATAATAAAAGTAATATGTATATTTATTATAGTTCTATCGATAATAACTGCATTATATGCGTGATAATGCATGTTATATTGATAATAATGTAAGTAATAAGTATAATTATTACAGTTCTATCGATAATAACTGCATAATATGGGTAATAATGCATGTTATATTGATAATAATATAAGTAATAAGTATAATTATTACAGTTCTAGCGATAATAACTCCATTATATGGGTAATAATGCATGTTATATTGATAATAATATAAGTAATGAGTATAATTATTACAGTTCTAGCGATAATAACTCCATTATATGGGTAATAATGCATGTTATATTGATAATAATATAAGCACTAAGTATATTTATTACAGTTCTATCGATAATAACTGCATAATATGGGTAATAATGCATGTTATATTGATAATAATATAAGTAATAAGTATAATTATTACAATTCTAGCGATAGTAACTGCATTATATGGGTAATAATGCATGTTATATTGATAATATCGGGAGTAATAAGAATAGTTATTATAGTTCTAGCGATAATAATAGTAAAATATGGCTAATAGTGCATGTTATATTGATAATAATAAAAGTAATAAGTATATTTATTATACTTCTGTCGATAATAACTGCATTATATGCGTGATAATGCATGTTATATTGATAATAATGTAAGTAATAAGTATAATTATTACAGTTCTAGCTATAATAGCTCCATTATATAGGTAATAATGCATGTTATATTGATAATAATATAAGTATTAAGTATATTTATTACAATTCTAGCGGTCGTAACTGCATTATATGGGTAATAATGCTTGTTATATTGATAATATCGGGAGTAATACGTATAATTATTATAGTTATAGCGATAATAATAGTAAAATGTGGCTAATAGTGCATGTTATATTGATAATAATAAAAGCAATAAGTATATTTATTATAGTTCTATCGATAATAACTGCATAATATGGGTAATACTGCATGTTATATTGATGATAATAAAAGTAATACGTATATTTATTATAGTTCTAGCTATAATAACTGCATAATATGGGTAATAATGCATGTTATATGGATAATAATATAAGTAATAACTATAATTCTTACAGTTCTAGGGATAATAACTGTATTATATGGGTAATAATGCATGTTATATTGATGATAATAAAAGTACTAAGTATATTTATTATAGTTTTAGCGATAATAACTGCACAATATGTTTAATAATGCATGTTATATTGATAATAATATAAGTAATAAGTATAATTATTACAGTTCTAGCGATAATAACTCCATTATATGGTTAATAATGCATGTTATATTGATAATAATATAAGTGATGAGTATAATTATTACAGTTCTAGCGATAATAACTCCATTATATGGGTAATAATGCATGTTATATTGATAATAATATAAGTAATAAGTATAATTATTACAGTTCTAGCGATAATAGCTGCATCATATGGGTAATAATGCACGTTATTTTGCTAATAATATAAGTAATAAGTATAATCATTACAGTTCTAGCGATAATAACTCCATTATATGGATAATAATGCATGTCATATTGATAATATCGGGAGTAATAAGTATAATTATTATAGTTCTAGCGATAATACTAGTAAAATATGGCTAAGAGTGCCTGTTATATTGATAATAATAAAAGTAATGAGTATATTTATTATAGTTCTATCGATAATAACTGCATAATATGGGTAATAATGCATGTTATACTGATGATAATGGAAGTAGTACGTATATTTATTACAGTTCTGTCGATAATAACTGCATAATATGGGTAGTAATGCATGTTATATTGATAATAATAAAAGTAATAAGTATATTTATTATAGTTCTATCGATAATAACTGCATTATATGGGTAATAAGGCATGTAATATTGATAACATCGGGAGTAATAAGTATAATTATTATAGGTCTAGCGATAATAACTGCATTATATGGGTAATAATGCATGTTATATTGATAATAATAAAAGTAATGAGTATATTTATTATAGTTCTATCGATAATAACTGCATAATATGGGTAATAATGCATGTTATATTGATGATAATGAAAGGAGTACGTATATTTATTACAGTTCTATCGATAATAACTGCATAATATGGGTAGTAATGCATGTTATATTGATAATAATAAAAGTAATAAGTATATTTATTATAGTTCTATCGATAATAACTGCATAATATGGGTAGTAATGCATGTTATATTGATAATAATAAAAGTAATAAGTATATTTATTATAGTTCTATCGATAATAACTGCATAATATGGGTAATAATGCATGCTATATTGATAATAATAAAAGTAATAAGTATATTTATTATACTTCTGTCAATAATAACTGCATTATATGGGTAATAGTGCATGTTACATTGATAATAATAAAAGTAATAAGTATATTTAATACAGTTCTATCGATAATAACTGCATAATATGGGTATTAATGCACGTTATATTGCTAATAATATAAGTAATAAGTATTATTACAGTTCTAGCGATAATAACACCATTATATGGGTAATAGTGCATGTTATATTGATAATAATATAAGTATTAAGTATAATTATTACAATTCTAGCGGTCGTAACTGCATTATATGGGTAATAATGCATGTTATATTGATAATATCGGGAGTAATAAGTATAATTATTATAGTTATAGCGATAATAATAGTAAAATGTGGCTAATAGTGCATGTTATATTGATAATAATAAAAGCAATAAGTAAATTTATTATACTTCTGTCGATAATAACTGCATTATATGGGTGATAATGCATGTTATATTGATAATAATGTAAGTAATAAGTATAATTATTACAGTTCTAGCGATAATAACTGCATTGTATGCGTAATAATGCATGTTATATTGATAATATCGGGAGTAATAAGTATAATTATTATAGTTCTAACGATAATAATAGTAAAATATGGCTAATAGTGCATGTCATATTGATAATAATAAAAGTAATAAGTATATTTGTTACAGTTCTATCGATAATAACTGCATAATATGGGTAATAATGCACGTTATATTGCTAATAATATAAGTAATAAGTATAATTATTACAGTTCTAGCGATAATAACACCATTATATGGGTAATAGTGCATGTTATATTGATAATAATATAAGTAGTAAGTATAATTATTACAGTTCTAGCCATAATAACTGCATAATATGGGTAATAATGCACGTTATATTGCTAACAATATAAGTAATAAGTATAATTATTATAGTTCTAGCGATAATACTAGTAAAATATGGCTAAGAGTGCCTGTTATATTGATAATAATAAAAGTAATAAGTATATTTATTATACTTCTGTCAATAATAACTGCATTATATGGGTAATAGTGCATGTTACATTGATAAAGATAAAAGTAATAAGTATATTTATTATAGTTCTATCGATAATAACTGCATAATATGGGTAATAATGCATGTTATATTGACAATAATAATAGTAAAAAGTATATTTAATACAGTTCTATCGATAATAACTGCATAATATGGGTACTAATGGATGTTATATTGATAATATCGGGAGTTATAAGTATAATTATTACAGTTCTAGCGATAATACTAGTAAAATAAGGCTAAGAGTGCCTGTTATATTGATAATAATAAAAGTAATAAGTATATTTATTATACTTCTGTCGATAATAACTGCATAATATGGGTAATAATGCATGTTATATTGATAATAATAAAAGTAATAAGTATATTTATTATAGTTCTATCGATAGTAACTGCATAATATGGGTAATAATGCATGTTATATTGATGATAATAAAAATAATACGTATATTTATTATAGTTCTAGCTATAATAACTGCATAATATGGGTAATAATGCATGTTATATTGATAATAATATAAGTAATAAGTATAATTATTACAGTTCTGGCGATAATAACTGCATTATATCGGTAATAATGCACGTTATATTGCTAATAATATAAGTAATAAGTATAATTATTACAGTTCTAGCGATAATAACTGCATTATATGGGTAATAATGCATGGTATATTGATAATAATAAAAGTAATATGTATATTTATTATAGTTCTATCGATAATAACTGCATTATATGCGTGATAATGCATGTTATATTGATAATAATGTAAGTAATAAGTATAATTATTACAGTTCTATCGATAATAACTGCATAATATGGGTAATAATGCATGTTATATTGATAATAATATAAGTAATAAGTATAATTATTACAGTTCTAGCGATAATAACTCCATTATATGGGTAATAATGCATGTTATATTGATAATAATATAAGTAATGAGTATAATTATTACAGTTCTAGCGATAATAACTCCATTATATGGGTAATAATGCATGTTATATTGATAATAATATAAGCACTAAGTATATTTATTACAGTTCTATCGATAATAACTGCATAATATGGGTAATAATGCATGTTATATTGATAATAATATAAGTAATAAGTATAATTATTACAATTCTAGCGATAGTAACTGCATTATATGGGTAATAATGCATGTTATATTGATAATATCGGGAGTAATAAGAATAGTTATTATAGTTCTAGCGATAATAATAGTAAAATATGGCTAATAGTGCATGTTATATTGATAATAATAAAAGTAATAAGTATATTTATTATACTTCTGTCGATAATAACTGCATTATATGCGTGATAATGCATGTTATATTGATAATAATGTAAGTAATAAGTATAATTATTACAGTTCTAGCTATAATAGCTCCATTATATAGGTAATAATGCATGTTATATTGATAATAATATAAGTATTAAGTATATTTATTACAATTCTAGCGGTCGTAACTGCATTATATGGGTAATAATGCTTGTTATATTGATAATATCGGGAGTAATACGTATAATTATTATAGTTATAGCGATAATAATAGTAAAATGTGGCTAATAGTGCATGTTATATTGATAATAATAAAAGCAATAAGTATATTTATTATACTTCTGTCGATAATAACTGCATTATATGGGTGATAATGCATGTTATATTGATAATAATGTAAGTAATAAGTATAATTATTACAGTTCTAGCGATAATAACTGCATTGTATGCGTAATAATGCATGTTATATTGATAATATCGGGAGTAATAAGTATAATTATTATAGTTCTAACGATAATAATAGTAAAATATGGCTAATAGTGCATGTCATATTGATAATAATAAAAGTAATAAGTATATTTGTTACAGTTATATCGATAATAACTGCATAATATGGGTAATAATGCATGTTATATTGATAATAATATAAGTAATAAGTATAATTATTACAGTTCTGGCGATAATTTCTGCATTATATCGGTAATAATGCATGTTATATTGATAATAATATAAGTGATGAGTATAATTATTACAGTTCTAGCGATAATAACTCCATTATATGGGTAATAATGCATGTTATATTGATAATAATATAAGTAATAAGTATAATTATTACAGTTCTAGCGATAATAGCTGCATAATATGGGTAATAATGCACGTTATTTTGCTAATAATATAAGTAATAAGTATAATCATTACAGTTCTAGCGATAATAACTCCATTATATGGATAATAATGCATGTCATATTGATAATATCGGGAGTAATAAGTATAATTATTACAGTTCTAGCGATAATAACCCCATTATATGGGTAATAATGCATGTCATATTGATATTATCGGGAGTAATAAGTATAATTATTACAGTTCCAGCGATGAGAACTGCATTATATGGGTAATAATGGATGTTATATTGATAATATCGGGAGTAATAAGTATAATTATTACAGTCCTAGCGATAATACTAGTAAAATATGGCTAAGAGTGCCTGTTATATTGATAAGAATAAAAGTAATAAGTATATTTATTATACTTCTGTCGATAATAACTGCATTATTCTGGTAATAATGCATGTTATATTGATAATAATAAAAGTAATAAGTATATTTATTATAGTTCTATCGATAATAACTGCATAATATGGGTAGTAATGGATGTTATATTGGTAATATCGGGAGTAATAAGTATAATTATTACAGTTCTAGCGATAATGCTAGTAAAATAAGGCTAAGAGTGCCTGTTATATTGATAATAATAAAAGTAATAAGTATATTTATTATACTTCTGTCGATAATAACTGCATTATATGCGTGATAATGCATGTTATATTGATAATAATGTAAGTAATAAGTATAATTATTACAGTTCTAGCCATAATAGCTCCATTATATAGGTAATAATGCATGTTATATTGATAATAATATAAGTATTAAGTATAATTATTACAATTCTAGCGGTCGTAACTGCATTATATGGGTAATAATGCATGTTATATTGATAATATCGGGAGTAATAAGTATAATTATTATAGTTATAGCCATAATAATAGTAAAATGTGGCTAATAGTGCATTTTATATTGATAATAATAAAAGCAATAAGTATATTTATTATAGTTCTATCGATAATAACTGCATAATATGGGTAATACTGCATGTTATATTGATGATAATAAAAGTAATACGTATATTTATTATAGTTCTAGCTATAATAACTGCATAATATGGGTAATAATGCATGTTATATGGATAATAATATAAGTAATAACTATAATTCTTACAGTTCTAGGGATAATAACTGTATTATATGGGTAATAATGCATGTTATATTGATGATAATAAAAGTACTAAGTATATTTATTATAGTTTTAGCGATAATAACTGCACAATATGTTTAATAATGCATGTTATATTGATAATAATATAAGTAATAAGTATAATTATTACAGTTCTAGCGATAATAACTCCATTATATGGTTAATAATGCATGTTATATTGATAATAATATAAGTGATGAGTATAATTATTACAGTTCTAGCGATAATAACTCCATTATATGGGTAATAATGCATGTTATATTGATAATAATATAAGTAATAAGTATAATTATTACAGTTCTAGCGATAATAGCTGCATCATATGGGTAATAATGCACGTTATTTTGCTAATAATATAAGTAATAAGTATAATCATTACAGTTCTAGCGATAATAACTCCATTATATGGATAATAATGCATGTCATATTGATAATATCGGGAGTAATAAGTATAATTATTATAGTTCTAGCGATAATACTAGTAAAATATGGCTAAGAGTGCCTGTTATATTGATAATAATAAAAGTAATGAGTATATTTATTATAGTTCTATCGATAATAACTGCATAATATGGGTAATAATGCATGTTATACTGATGATAATGGAAGTAGTACGTATATTTATTACAGTTCTGTCGATAATAACTGCATAATATGGGTAGTAATGCATGTTATATTGATAATAATAAAAGTAATAAGTATATTTATTATAGTTCTATCGATAATAACTGCATTATATGGGTAATAAGGCATGTAATATTGATAACATCGGGAGTAATAAGTATAATTATTATAGGTCTAGCGATAATAACTGCATTATATGGGTAATAATGCATGTTATATTGATAATAATAAAAGTAATGAGTATATTTATTATAGTTCTATCGATAATAACTGCATAATATGGGTAATAATGCATGTTATATTGATGATAATGAAAGGAGTACGTATATTTATTACAGTTCTATCGATAATAACTGCATAATATGGGTAGTAATGCATGTTATATTGATAATAATAAAAGTAATAAGTATATTTATTATAGTTCTATCGATAATAACTGCATAATATGGGTAGTAATGCATGTTATATTGATAATAATAAAAGTAATAAGTATATTTATTATAGTTCTATCGATAATAACTGCATAATATGGGTAATAATGCATGCTATATTGATAATAATAAAAGTAATAAGTATATTTATTATACTTCTGTCAATAATAACTGCATTATATGGGTAATAGTGCATGTTACATTGATAATAATAAAAGTAATAAGTATATTTAATACAGTTCTATCGATAATAACTGCATAATATGGGTATTAATGCACGTTATATTGCTAATAATATAAGTAATAAGTATTATTACAGTTCTAGCGATAATAACACCATTATATGGGTAATAGTGCATGTTATATTGATAATAATATAAGTGGTAAGTATAATTATTACAGTTCTAGCCATAATAACTGCATAATATGGGTAATAATGCACGTTATATTGCTAATAATATAAGTATTAAGTATAATAGTTACAGTTCTAGCGATAATAACTGCATTATATGGGTAAGAATGCATGTTATATTGATAATATCGGGAGTAATAAGTATAATTATTACAGTTCTAGCAATAATAATAGTAAAATATGGCTAAGACTGCCTGTTATACTGATAATAATAAAAGTAATAAGTATTTTTATTATACTTCTGTCGATAACAACTGCATTATAAGGGTAATAGTGCATGTTACATTGATAATAATAAAAGTAATAAGTATATTTATTATAGTTCTATCGATAATAACTGCATAATATTTGTAATAATGCATGTTATATTGACAATAATAAAAGTAAAAAGTATATTTAATACAGTTCTATCGATAATAACTGCATAATATGGGTAGTAATGGATGTTATATTGATAATATCGGGAGTTATAAGTATAATTATTACAGTTCTAGCGATAATACTAGTAAAATAAGGCTAAGAGTGCCTGTTATATTGATAATAATAAAAGTAATGAGTATATTTATTATAGTTCTATCGATAATAACTGCATAATATGGGTAATAATGCATGTTATATTGACGATAATGAAAGTAGTACGTATAATTATTACAGTTCTAGCAATAATAATAGTAAAATATGGCTAAGACTGCCTGTTATACTGATAATAATAAAAGTAATAAGTATTTTTATTATACTTCTGTCGATAACAACTGCATTATATGGGTAATAGTGCATGTTACATTGATAATAATAAAAGTAATAAGTATATTTATTATAGTTCTATCGATAATAACTGCATAATATTTGTAATAATGCATGTTATATTGACAATAATAAAAGTAAAAAGTATATTTAATACAGTTCTATCGATAATAACTGCATAATATGGGTAGTAATGGATGTTATATTGATAATATCGGGAGTTATAAGTATAATTATTACAGTTCTAGCGATAATACTAGTAAAATAAGGCTAAGGGTGCCTGTTATATTGATAATAATAAAAGTAATGAGTATATTTATTATAGTTCTATCGATAATAACTGCATAATATGGGTAATAATGCATGTTATATTGACGATAATGATAGTAGTACGTATATTTATTACAGTTCTATCGATAATAACTGCATAATATGGGTAGTAATGCATGTTATATTGATAATAATAAAAGTAATAAGTATATTTATTATAGTTCTATCGATAATAACTGCATAATATGGGTAATAATGCATGCTATATTGATGATAATAAAAGTAATACGTATATTTATTATAGTTCTAGCTATAATAACTGCATAATATGGGTAATAATGCATGTTATATTGACAATAATAAAAGTAAAAAGTATATTTAATACATTTCTATCGATAATAACTGCATAATATGGGTAGTAATGGATGTTATATTGATAATATCGGGAGTTATAAGTATAATTATTACAGTTCTAGCGATAATACTAGTAAAATAAGGCTAAGAGTGCCTGTTATATTGATAATAATAAAAGTAATAAGTATATTTATTATACTTCTGTCGATAATAACTGCATTATATCGGTAATAATGCATGTTATATTGATAATAATATAAGTAATAAGTACAATTATTACAGTTCTAGCGATAATAACTGCATTATATGGGTAATAATGCATGTTATATTGATAATAATAAAAGTAATGAGTATATTTATTATAGTTCTATCGATAATAACTGCATAATATGGGTAATAATGCATGTTATATTGATGATAATGAAAGTAGTACGTATATTTATTACAGTTCTATCGATAATAACTGCATTATATGGGTAATAATGCATGTTATATTGATAATAATAAAAGTAATGAGTATAATTATTACAGTTCTAGCGATAATAACTGCATAATATGGCTAATAATGCACGGTATATTGCTAATAATATAAGTAATCAGTATAATTATTACTGTTCTAGCGATAATAACTCCATTATATGGATAATAATGCATGTCATATTGATAATATCGGGAGTAATATGTATAATTATTATAGTTCTAGCGATAATAATTGTACAATATGGCTAATAGTGCATGTTATATTGATAATAATAAAAGTAATGAGTATATTTATTATAGTTCTATCGATAATAACTGCATTATATGGGTAATAATGCATGTTATATTGATAATAATATAAGTAACAAGTATAATTATTACAGTTCTAGCGATAATAACTGCATTATATGCGTAATAATGCATGTTATATTGATAATATCGGGAGTAATAAGTATAATTATTATAGTTATAGCGATAATAATAGTAAAATGTGGCTAATAGTGCATGTTATATTGATAATAATAAAAGCAATAAGTATATTTATTATACTTCTGTCGATAATAACTGCATTATATGGGTGATAATGCATGTTATATTGATAATAATGTAAGTAATAAGTATAATTATTACAGTTCTAGCGATAATAACTGCATTGTATGCGTAATAATGCATGTTATATTGATAATATCGGGAGTAATAAGTATAATTATTATAGTTCTAACGATAATAATAGTAAAATATGGCTAATAGTGCATGTCATATTGATAATAATAAAAGTAATAAGTATATTTGTTACAGTTCTATCGATAATAACTGCATAATATGGGTAATAATGCATGTTTTATTGATAATAATATAAGTAATAAGTATAATTATTACAGTTCTGGCGATAATTTCTGCATTATATCGGTAATAATGCATGTTATATTGATAATAATATAAGTGATGAGTATAATTATTACGGTTCTAGCGATAATAACTCCATTATATGGGTAATAATGCATGTTATATTGATAATAATATAAGTAATAAGTATAATTATTACAGTTCTAGCGATAATAGCTGCATAATATGGGTAATAATGCACGTTATTTTGCTAATAATATAAGTAATAAGTATAATCATTACAGTTCTAGCGATAATAACTTCATTATATGGATAATAATGCATGTCATATTGATAATATCGGGAGTAATAAGTATAATTATTATAGTTCTAGCGATAATAATTGTACAATATGACTAATAGTGCATGTTATATTGATAATAATAAAAGTAATAAGTATGTTTATTACAGTTCTATCGATTATAACTGCATAATATGGGTAATAATGCCTGTTATATTGATAATAATATAAGTAATAAGTATAATTATTACAGTTCTAGCGATAATAACCCCACTATATGGGTAATAATGCATGTCATATTGATATTATCGGGAGTAATAAGTATAATTATTACAGTTCCAGCGATGAGAACTGCATTATATGGGTAATAATGGATGTTATATTGATAATATCGGGAGTAATAAGTATAATTATTACAGTCCTAGCGATAATACTAGTAAAATATGGCTAAGAGTGCCTGTTATATTGATAAGAATAAAAGTAATAAGTATATTTATTATACTTCTGTCGATAATAACTGCATTATTCTGGTAATAATGCATGTTATATTGATAATAATAAAAGTAATAAGTATATTTATTATAGTTCTATCGATAATAACTGCATAATATGGGTAGTAATGGATGTTATATTGGTAATATCGGGAGTAATAAGTATAATTATTACAGTTCTAGCGATAATGCTAGTAAAATAAGGCTAAGAGTGCCTGTTATATTGATAATAATAAAAGTAATAAGTATATTTATTATACTTCTGTCGATAATAACTGCATAATATGGGTAATAATGCATGTTATATTGATGATAATAAAAGTAATAAGTATATTTATTATAGTTCTATCGATAGTAACTGCATAATATGGGTAATAATGCATGTTATATTGATGATAATGAAAGTAGTATGTATATTTATTACAGTTCTATCGATAATAACTGCATAATATGGGTAATAATGCATGTTATATTGATAATAATATAAGTAATAAGTATAATTATTACAATTCTAGCGATAGTAACTGCATTATAGGGGTAATAATGCATGTTATATTGATAATATCGGGAGTAATAAGAATAGTTATTATAGTTCTAGCGATAGTAATAGTAAAATATGGCTAATAGTGCATGTTATATTGATAATAATAAAAGTAATAAGTATATTTATTATACTTCTGTCGATAATAACTGCATTATATGCGTGATAATGCATGTTATATTGATAATAATGTAAGTAATAAGTATAATTATTACAGTTCTAGCTATAATAGCTCCATTATATAGGTAATAATGCATGTTATATTGATAATAATATAAGTATTAAGTATAATTATTACAATTCTAGCGGTCGTAACTGCATTATATGGGTAATAATGCATGTTATATTGATAATATCGGGAGTAATAAGTATAATTATTATAGTTATAGCGATAATAATAGTAAAATGTGGCTAATAGTGCATGTTATATTGATAATAATAAAAGCAATAAGTAAATTTATTATACTTCTGTCGATAATAACTGCATTATATGGGTGATAATGCATGTTATATTGATAATAATGTAAGTAATAAGTATAATTATTACAGTTCTAGCGATAATAACTGCATTGTATGCGTAATAATGCATGTTATATTGATAATATCGGGAGTAATTAGTATAATTATTATAGTTCTAACGATAATAATAGTAAAATATGGCTAATAGTGCATGTCATATTGATAATAATAAAAGTAATAAGTATATTTGTTACAGTTCTATCGATAATAACTGCATAATATGGGTAATAATGCACGTTATATTGCTAATAATATAAGTAATAAGTATAATTATTACAGTTCTAGCGATAATAACACCATTATATGGGTAATAGTGCATGTTATATTGATAATAATATAAGTACTAAGTATAATTATTACAGTTCTAGCCATAATAACTGCATAATATGGGTAATAATGCACGTTATATTGCTAACAATATAAGTAATAAGTATAATAGTTACAGTTCTAGCGATAATAACTGCATTATATGGGTAAGAATGCGTGTTATATTGATAATATCGGGAGTAATAAGTATAATTATTATAGTTCTAGCGATAATACTAGTAAAATATGGCTAAGAGTGCCTGTTATATTGATAATAATAAAAGTAATAAGTATATTTATTATACTTCTGTCAATAATAACTGCATTATATGGGTAATAGTGCATGTTACATTGATAATAATAAAAGTAATAAGTATATTTATTATAGTTCTATCGATAATAACTGCATAATATGGGTAATAATGCATGTTATATTGACAATAATAATAGTAAAAAGTATATTTAATACAGTTCTATCGATAATAACTGCATAATATGGGTACTAATGGATGTTATATTGATAATATCGGGAGTTATAAGTATAATTATTACAGTTCTAGCGATAATACTAGTAAAATAAGGCTAAGAGTGCCTGTTATATTGATAATAATAAAAGTAATAAGTATATTTATTATACTTCTGTCGATAATAACTGCATTATATCGGTAATAATGCATGTTATATTGATAATAATATAAGTAATAAGTACAATTATTACAGTTCTAGCGATAATAACTGCATTATATGGGTAATAATGCATGTTATATTGATAATAATAAAAGTAATGAGTATATTTATTATAGTTCTATCGATAATAACTGCATAATATGGGTAATAATGCATGTTATATTGATGATAATGAAAGTAGTACGTATATTTATTACAGTTCTATCGATAATAACTGCATTATATGGGTAATAATGCATGTTATATTGATAATAATAAAAGTAATGAGTATAATTATTACAGTTCTAGCGATAATAACTGCATAATATGGCTAATAATGCACGGTATATTGCTAATAATATAAGTAATCAGTATAATTATTACTGTTCTAGCGATAATAACTCCATTATATGGATAATAATGCATGTCATATTGATAATATCGGGAGTAATATGTATAATTATTATAGTTCTAGCGATAATAATTGTACAATATGGCTAATAGTGCATGTTATATTGATAATAATAAAAGTAATGAGTATATTTATTATAGTTCTATCGATAATAACTGCATTATATGGGTAATAATGCATGTTATATTGATAATAATATAAGTAACAAGTATAATTATTACAGTTCTAGCGATAATAACTGCATTATATGCGTAATAATGCATGTTATATTGATAATATCGGGAGTAATAAGTATAATTATTATAGTTATAGCGATAATAATAGTAAAATGTGGCTAATAGTGCATGTTATATTGATAATAATAAAAGCAATAAGTATATTTATTATACTTCTGTCGATAATAACTGCATTATATGGGTGATAATGCATGTTATATTGATAATAATGTAAGTAATAAGTATAATTATTACAGTTCTAGCGATAATAACTGCATTGTATGCGTAATAATGCATGTTATATTGATAATATCGGGAGTAATAAGTATAATTATTATAGTTCTAACGATAATAATAGTAAAATATGGCTAATAGTGCATGTCATATTGATAATAATAAAAGTAATAAGTATATTTGTTACAGTTCTATCGATAATAACTGCATAATATGGGTAATAATGCATGTTATATTGATAATAATATAAGTAATAAGTATAATTATTACAGTTCTGGCGATAATTTCTGCATTATATCGGTAATAATGCATGTTATATTGATAATAATATAAGTGATGAGTATAATTATTACGGTTCTAGCGATAATAACTCCATTATATGGGTAATAATGCATGTTATATTGATAATAATATAAGTAATAAGTATAATTATTACAGTTCTAGCGATAATAGCTGCATAATATGGGTAATAATGCACGTTATTTTGCTAATAATATAAGTAATAAGTATAATCATTACAGTTCTAGCGATAATAACTCCATTATATGGATAATAATGCATGTCATATTGATAATATCGGGAGTAATAAGTATAATTATTATAGTTCTAGCGATAATAATTGTACAATATGACTAATAGTGCATGTTATATTGATAATAATAAAAGTAATAAGTATGTTTATTACAGTTCTATCGATTATAACTGCATAATATGGGTAATAATGCCTGTTATATTGATAATAATATAAGTAATAAGTATAATTATTACAGTTCTAGCGATAATAACCCCACTATATGGGTAATAATGCATGTCATATTGATATTATCGGGAGTAATAAGTATAATTATTACAGTTCCAGCGATGAGAACTGCATTATATGGGTAATAATGGATGTTATATTGATAATATCGGGAGTAATAAGTATAATTATTACAGTCCTAGCGATAATACTAGTAAAATATGGCTAAGAGTGCCTGTTATATTGATAAGAATAAAAGTAATAAGTATATTTATTATACTTCTGTCGATAATAACTGCATTATTCTGGTAATAATGCATGTTATATTGATAATAATAAAAGTAATAAGTATATTTATTATAGTTCTATCGATAATAACTGCATAATATGGGTAGTAATGGATGTTATATTGGTAATATCGGGAGTAATAAGTATAATTATTACAGTTCTAGCGATAATGCTAGTAAAATAAGGCTAAGAGTGCCTGTTATATTGATAATAATAAAAGTAATAAGTATATTTATTATACTTCTGTCGATAATAACTGCATAATATGGGTAATAATGCATGTTATATTGATGATAATAAAAGTAATAAGTATATTTATTATAGTTCTATCGATAGTAACTGCATAATATGGGTAATAATGCATGTTATATTGATGATAATGAAAGTAGTATGTATATTTATTACAGTTCTATCGATAATAACTGCATAATATGGGTAATAATGCATGTTATATTGATAATAATATAAGTAATAAGTATAATTATTACAATTCTAGCGATAGTAACTGCATTATAGGGGTAATAATGCATGTTATATTGATAATATCGGGAGTAATAAGAATAGTTATTATAGTTCTAGCGATAATAATAGTAAAATATGGCTAATAGTGCATGTTATATTGATAATAATAAAAGTAATAAGTATATTTATTATACTTCTGTCGATAATAACTGCATTATATGCGTGATAATGCATGTTATATTGATAATAATGTAAGTAATAAGTATAATTATTACAGTTCTAGCTATAATAGCTCCATTATATAGGTAATAATGCATGTTATATTGATAATAATATAAGTAATAAGTATAATTATTACAGTTCTAGCGATAATAACTCCATTATATGGTTAATAATGCATGTTATATTGATAATAATATAAGTGATGAGTATAATTATTACAGTTCTAGCGATAATAACTCCATTATATGGGTAATAATGCATGTTATATTGATAATAATATAAGTAATAAGTATAATTATTACAGTTCTAGCGATAATAGCTGCATCATATGGGTAATAATGCACGTTATTTTGCTAATAATATAAGTAATAAGTATAATCATTACAGTTCTAGCGATAATAACTCCATTATATGGATAATAATGCATGTCATATTGATAATATCGGGAGTAATAAGTATAATTATTATAGTACTAGCGATAATAATTGTACAATATGACTAATAGTGCATGTTATATTGATAATAATAAAAGTAATAAGTATATTTATTACAGTTCTATCGATTATAACTGCATAATATGGGTAATAATGCCTGTTATATTGATAATAATATAAGTAATAAGTATAATTATTACTGTTCTAGCGATAATAACCCCATTATATGGGTAATAATGCATGTCATATTGATAATATCGGGAGTAATAAGTATAATTATTACAGTTCCAGCGATGAGAACTGCATTACATGGGTAATACTGGATGTTATATTGATAATATCGGGAGTAATAATTACAATTATTATAGTTCTAGCGATAATAATAGTAAAATATGGCTAATAGTGCATGTTATATTGATAATAATAAAAGTAATAAGTATATTTCTTATACTTCTGTCGATAATAACTGCATTATATGGGTAATAATGCATGTTATATTGATGATAATTAAAGTAGTAAGTATATTTATTACAGTTCTATCGATAATAACTGCATAATATGGGTAATAATGCATGTTATATTGATAATAATATAAGTAATAAGTATAATTATTACAGTTCTAGCGATAATAACTCCATTATATGGGTAATAATGCATGTTATATTGATAATAATATAAGTAATGAGTATAATTATTACAGTTCTAGCGATAATAACTCCATTATATGGGTAATAATGCATGTTATATTGATAATAATATAAGCACTAAGTATATTTATTACAGTTCTATCGATAATAACTGCATAATATGGGTAATAATGCATGTTATATTGATAATAATATAAGTAATAAGTATAATTATTACAATTCTAGCGATAGTAACTGCATTATATGGGTAATAATGCATGTTATATTGATAATATCGGGAGTAATAAGAATAGTTATTATAGTTCTAGCGATAATAATAGTAAAATATGGCTAATAGTGCATGTTATATTGATAATAATAAAAGTAATAAGTATATTTATTATACTTCTGTCGATAATAACTGCATTATATGCGTGATAATGCATGTTATATTGATAATAATGTAAGTAATAAGTATAATTATTACAGTTCTAGCTATAATAGCTCCATTATATAGGTAATAATGCATGTTATATTGATAATAATATAAGTATTAAGTATATTTATTACAATTCTAGCGGTCGTAACTGCATTATATGGGTAATAATGCTTGTTATATTGATAATATCGGGAGTAATACGTATAATTATTATAGTTATAGCGATAATAATAGTAAAATGTGGCTAATAGTGCATGTTATATTGATAATAATAAAAGCAATAAGTATATTTATTATACTTCTGTCGATAATAACTGCATTATATGGGTGATAATGCATGTTATATTGATAATAATGTAAGTAATAAGTATAATTATTACAGTTCTAGCGATAATAACTGCATTGTATGCGTAATAATGCATGTTATATTGATAATATCGGGAGTAATAAGTATAATTATTATAGTTCTAACGATAATAATAGTAAAATATGGCTAATAGTGCATGTCATATTGATAATAATAAAAGTAATAAGTATATTTGTTACAGTTATATCGATAATAACTGCATAATATGGGTAATAATGCATGTTATATTGATAATAATATAAGTAATAAGTATAATTATTACAGTTCTGGCGATAATTTCTGCATTATATCGGTAATAATGCATGTTATATTGATAACAATATAAGTGATGAGTATAATTATTACAGTTCTAGCGATAATAACTCCATTATATGGGTAATAATGCATGTTATATTGATAATAATATAAGTAATAAGTATAATTATTACAGTTCTAGCGATAATAGCTGCATAATATGGGTAATAATGCACGTTATTTTGCTAATAATATAAGTAATAAGTATAATCATTACAGATCTAGCGATAATAACTCCATTATATGGATAATAATGCATGTCATATTGATAATATCGGGAGTAATAAGTATAATTATTATAGTTCTAGCGATAATAATTGTACAATATGACTAATAGTGCATGTTATATTGATAATAATAAAAGTAATAAGTATGTTTATTACAGTTCTATCGATTATAACTGCATAATATGGGTAATAATGCCTGTTATATTGATAAAAATATAAGTAATAAGTATAATTATTACAGTTCTAGCGATAATAACCCCATTATATGGGTAATAATGCATGTCATATTGATATTATCGGGAGTAATAAGTATAATTATTACAGTTCCAGCGATGAGAACTGCATTATATGGGTAATAATGGATGTTATATTGATAATATCGGGAGTAATAAGTATAATTATTACAGTCCTAGCGATAATACTAGTAAAATATGGCTAAGAGTGCCTGTTATATTGATAAGAATAAAAGTAATAAGTATATTTATTATACTTCTGTCGATAATAACTGCATTATTCTGGTAATAATGCATGTTATATTGATAATAATAAAAGTAATAAGTATATTTATTATAGTTCTATCGATAATAACTGCATAATATGGGTAGTAATGGATGTTATATTGGTAATATCGGGAGTAATAAGTATAATTATTACAGTTCTAGCGATAATGCTAGTAAAATAAGGCTAAGAGTGCCTGTTATATTGATAATAATAAAAGTAATGAGTATATTTATTATACTTCTGTCGATAATAACTGCATAATATGGGTAATAATGCATGTTATATTGATAATAATAAAAGTAATAAGTATATTTATTATAGTTCTATCGATAATAACTGCACAATATGGGTAATAATGCATGTTATATTGATAATATCGGGAGTAATAAGTATAATTATTACAGTTCCAGCGATGAGAATTGCATTATATGGGTAATAATGGATGTTATATTGATAATATCGGGAGTAATAAGTATAATTATTACAGTCCTAGCGATAATACTAGTAAAATATGGCTAAGAGTGCCTGTTATATTGATAAGAATAAAAGTAATAAGTATATTTATTATACTTCTGTCGATAATAACTGCATTATTCTGGTAATAATGCATGTTATATTGATAATAATAAAAGTAATAAGTATATTTATTATAGTTCTATCGATAATAACTGCATAATATGGGTAGTAATGGATGTTATATTGGTAATATCGGGAGTAATAAGTATAATTATTACAGTTCTAGCGATAATGCTAGTAAAATAAGGCTAAGAGTGCCTGTTATATTGATAATAATAAAAGTAATAAGTATATTTATTATACTTCTGTCGATAGTAACTGCATAATATGGGTAATAATGCATGTTATATTGATAATAATAAAAGTAATAAGTATATTTATTATAGTTCTATCGATAGTAACTGCATAATATGGGTAATAATGCATGTTATATTGATGATAATGAAAGAAGTATGTATATTTATTACAGTTCTATCGATAATAACTGCATAATATGGGTAGTAAAGCATGTTATATTGATAATAATAAAAGTAATAAGTATATTTATTATAGTTCTATCGATAATAACTGCATAATATGGGTAATAATGCATGTTATATTGATGATAATAAAAATAATACGTATATTTATTATAGTTCTAGCTATAATAACTGCATAATATGGGTAATAATGCATGTTATATTGATAATAATATAAGTAATAAGTATAATTATTACAGTTCTGGCCATAATAACTGCATTATATCGGTAATAATGCACGTTATATTGCTAATAATATAAGTAATAAGTATAATTATTACAGTTCTAGCGATAATAACTGCATTATATGGGTAATAATGCATGGTATATTGATAATAATAAAAGTAATATGTATATTTATTATAGTTCTATCGATAATAACTGCATAATATGCGTAATAATGCATGTTATATTGATAATAATATAAGTAATAAGTATAATTATTACAATTCTAGCGATAGTAACTGCATTATATGGGTAATAATGCATGTTATATTGATAATATCGGGAGTAATAAGTACAATTATTATAGTTCAAGCGATAATAATAGTAAAATATGGCTAATAGTGCATGTTATATTGATAATAATAAAAGTAATAAGTATATTTCTTATACTTCTGTCGATAATAACTGCATTATATGGGTAATAATGCATGTTATATTGATGATAATTAAAGTAGTAAGTATATTTATTACAGTTCTATCGATAATAACTGCATAATATGGGTAATAATGCATGTTATATTGATAATAATATAAGTAATAAGTATAATTATTACAGTTCTAGCGATAATAACTCCATTATATGGGTAATAATGCATGTTATATTGATAATAATATAAGTAATGAGTATAATTATTACAGTTCTAGCGATAATAACTCCATTATATGGGTAATAATGCATGTTATATTGATAATAATATAAGCACTAAGTATATTTATTACAGTTCTATCGATAATAACTGCATAATATGGGTAATAATGCATGTTATATTGATAATAATATAAGTAATAAGTATAATTATTACAATTCTAGCGATAGTAACTGCATTATATGGGTAATAATGCATGTTATATTGATAATATCGGGAGTAATAAGAATAGTTATTATAGTTCTAGCGATAATAATAGTAAAATATGGCTAATAGTGCATGTTATATTGATAATAATAAAAGTAATAAGTATATTTATTATAGTTCTATCGATAGTAACTGCATAATATGGGTAATAATGCATGTTATATTGATGATAATGAAAGTAGTATGTATATTTATTACAGTTCTATCGATAATAACTGCATAATATGGGTAGTAATGCACGTTATATTGATAATAATAAAAGTAATAAGTATATTTATTATAGTTCTATCGATAATAACTGCATAATATGGGTAATAATGCATGTTATATTGATGATAACAAAAATAATACGTATATTTATTATAGTTCTAGCTATAATAACTGCATAATATGGGTAATAATGCATGTTATATTGATAATAATATAAGTAATAAGTATAATTATTACAGTTCTGGCGATAATAACTGCATTATATCGGTAATAATGCACGTTATATTGCTAATAATATAAGTAATAAGTATAATTATTACAGTTCTAGCGATAATAACTGCATTATATGGGTAATAATGCATGGTATATTGATAATAATAAAAGTAATATGTATATTTATTATAGTTCTATCGATAATAACTGCATAATATGCGTAATAATGCATGTTATATTGATAATAATATAAGTAATAAGTATAATTATTACAATTCTAGCGATAGTAACTGCATTATATGGGTAATAATGCATGTTATATTGATAATATCGGGAGTAATAAGTATAATTATTATAGTTCTAGCGATAATAATAGTAAAATATGGCTAATAGTGCATGTTATATTGATAATAATAAAAGTAATAAGTATATTTCTTATACTTCTGTCGATAATAACTGCATTATATGGGTAATAATGCATGTTATATTGATGATAATTAAAGTAGTAAGTATATTTATTACAGTTCTATCGATAATAACTGCATAATATGGGTAATAATGCATGTTATATTGATAATAATATAAGTAATAAGTATAATTATTACAGTTCTAGCGATAATAACTCCATTATATGGGTAATAATGCATGTTATATTGATAATAATATAAGCACTAAGTATATTTATTACAGTTCTATCGATAATAACTGCATAATATGGGTAATAATGCATGTTATATTGATAATAATATAAGTAATAAGTATAATTATTACAATTCTAGCGATAGTAACTGCATTATATGGGTAATAATGCATGTTATATTGATAATATCGGGAGTAATAAGAATAGTTATTATAGTTCTAGCGATAATAATAGTAAAATATGGCTAATAGTGCATGTTATATTGATAATAATAAAAGTAATAAGTATATTTATTATACTTCTGTCGATAATAACTGCATTATATGCGTGATAATGCATGTTATATTGATAATGATGTAAGTAATAAGTATAATTATTACAGTTCTAGCTATAATAGCTCCATTATGTAGGTAATAATGCATGTTATATTGATAATAATATAAGTATTAAGAATAATTATTACAATTCTAGCGGTCGTAACTGCATTATATGGGTAATAATGCATGTTATATTGATAATATCGGGAGTAATAAGTATAATTATTATAGTTATAGCGATAATAATAGTAAAATGTGGCTAATAGTGCATGTTACATTGATAATAATAAAAGCAATAAGTATATTTATTATACTTCTGTCGATAATAACTCCATTATATGGGTAATAATGCATGTTATATTGATAATAATATAAGTAATGAGTATAATTATTACAGTTCTAGCGATAATAACTCCATTATATGGGTAATAATGCATGTTATATTGATAATAATATAAGCACTAAGTATATTTATTACAGTTCTATCGATAATAACTGCATAATATGGGTAATAATGCATGTTATATTGATAATAATATAAGTAATAAGTATAATTATTACAATTCTAGCGATAGTAACTGCATTATATGGGTAATAATGCATGTTATATTGATAATATCGGGAGTAATAAGAATAGTTATTATAGTTCTAGCGATAATAATAGTAAAATATGGCTAATAGTGCATGTTATATTGATAATAATAAAAGTAATAAGTATATTTATTATAGTTCTATCGATAGTAACTGCATAATATGGGTAATAATGCATGTTATATTGATGATAATGAAAGTAGTATGTATATTTATTACAGTTCTATCGATAATAACTGCATAATATGGGTAGTAATGCACGTTATATTGATAATAATAAAAGTAATAAGTATATTTATTATAGTTCTATCGATAATAACTGCATAATATGGGTAATAATGCATGTTATATTGATGATAACAAAAATAATACGTATATTTATTATAGTTCTAGCTATAATAACTGCATAATATGGGTAATAATGCATGTTATATTGATAATAATATAAGTAATAAGTATAATTATTACAGTTCTGGCGATAATAACTGCATTATATCGGTAATAATGCACGTTATATTGCTAATAATATAAGTAATAAGTATAATTATTACAGTTCTAGCGATAATAACTGCATTATATGGGTAATAATGCATGGTATATTGATAATAATAAAAGTAATATGTATATTTATTATAGTTCTATCGATAATAACTGCATAATATGCGTAATAATGCATGTTATATTGATAATAATATAAGTAATAAGTATAATTATTACAATTCTAGCGATAGTAACTGCATTATATGGGTAATAATGCATGTTATATTGATAATATCGGGAGTAATAAGTATAATTATTATAGTTCTAGCGATAATAATAGTAAAATATGGCTAATAGTGCATGTTATATTGATAATAATAAAAGTAATAAGTATATTTCTTATACTTCTGTCGATAATAACTGCATTATATGGGTAATAATGCATGTTATATTGATGATAATTAAAGTAGTAAGTATATTTATTACAGTTCTATCGATAATAACTGCATAATATGGGTAATAATGCATGTTATATTGATAATAATATAAGTAATAAGTATAATTATTACAGTTCTAGCGATAATAACTCCATTATATGGGTAATAATGCATGTTATATTGATAATAATATAAGCACTAAGTATATTTATTACAGTTCTATCGATAATAACTGCATAATATGGGTAATAATGCATGTTATATTGATAATAATATAAGTAATAAGTATAATTATTACAATTCTAGCGATAGTAACTGCATTATATGGGTAATAATGCATGTTATATTGATAATATCGGGAGTAATAAGAATAGTTATTATAGTTCTAGCGATAATAATAGTAAAATATGGCTAATAGTGCATGTTATATTGATAATAATAAAAGTAATAAGTATATTTATTATACTTCTGTCGATAATAACTGCATTATATGCGTGATAATGCATGTTATATTGATAATGATGTAAGTAATAAGTATAATTATTACAGTTCTAGCTATAATAGCTCCATTATGTAGGTAATAATGCATGTTATATTGATAATAATATAAGTATTAAGTATAATTATTACAATTCTAGCGGTCGTAACTGCATTATATGGGTAATAATGCATGTTATATTGATAATATCGGGAGTAATAAGTATAATTATTATAGTTATAGCGATAATAATAGTAAAATGTGGCTAATAGTGCATGTTACATTGATAATAATAAAAGCAATAAGTATATTTATTATACTTCTGTCGATAATAACTGCATTATATGGGTGATAATGCATGTTATATTGATAATAATGTAAGTAATAAGTATAATTATTACAGTTCTAGCGATAATAACTGCATTGTATGCGTAATAATGCATGTTATATTGATAATATCGGGAGTAATAAGTATAATTATTATAGTTCTAACGATAATAATAGTAAAATATGGCTAATAATGCATGTCATATTGATAATAATAAAAGTAATAAGTATATTTGTTACAGTTCTATCGATAATAACTGCATAATATGGGTAATAATGCATGTTATATTGATAATAATATAAGTAATAAGTATAATTATTACAGTTCTGGCGATAATAACTGCATTATATCGGTAATAATGCACGTTATATTGCTAATAATATAAGTAATAAGTATAATTATTACAGTTCTAGCGATAATAACTGCATTATATGGGTAATAATGCATGGTATATTGATAATAATAAAAGTAATATGTATATTTATTATAGTTCTATCGATAATAACTGCATAATATGCGTAATAATGCATGTTATATTGATAATAATATAAGTAATAAGTATAATTATTACAATTCTAGCGATAGTAACTGCATTATATGGGTAATAATGCATGTTATATTGATAATATCGGGAGTAATAAGTATAATTATTATAGTTCTAGCGATAATAATAGTAAAATATGGGTAATAGTGCATGTTATATTGATAATAATAAAAGTAATAAGTATATTTCTTATACTTCTGTCGATAATAACTGCATTATATGGGTGATAATGCATGTTATATTGATAATAATGTAAGTAATAAGTATAATTATTACAGTTCTAGCGATAATAACTGCATTGTATGCGTAATAATGCATGTTATATTGATGATAATTAAAGTAGTAAGTATATTTATTACAGTTCTATCGATAATAACTGCATAATATGGGTAATAATGCATGTTATATTGATAATAATATAAGTAATAAGTATATTTATTATAGTTCTAGCGATTATAACTGCATTGTATGCGTAACAATGCATGTTATATTGATAATAATAAAAGTAAAAAGTATATTTAATACAGTTCTATCGATAATAACTTCATAATATGGGTACTAATGGATGTTATATTGATAATATCGGGAGTAATAAGTATATTTATTTTACTTCTGTCGATAATAACTGCATTATATGGGTAATAATGCATGTTATATTGATAATAATATAAGTAATAAGTATAATTATTACAGTTCTAGCGATAATAACACCATTATATGGGTAATAATGCATGTTATATTGATAATAATGTAAGTAATAAGTACAATTATTACAGTTCTACCGATAATAACTGCATTATATGGGTAATAATGCATGTTATATTGATAATAATAAATGTAATGAGTATATTTATTATAGTTCTATCGATAATAACTGCATAATATGGGTAATAATGCATGTTATATTGATGATAATTAAAGTAGTAAGTATATTTATTACAGTTCTATCGATAATAACTGCATAATATGGGTAATAATGCATGTTATATTGATAATAATATAAGTAATGAGTATAATTATTACAGTTCTAGCGATAATAACTCCATTATATGGGTAATAATGCATGTTATATTGATAATAATATAAGTAATAAGTACAATTATTACAGTTCTATCGATAATAACTGCATAATATGGGTAATAATGCATGTTATATTGATGACAATAAAAGTAATACGTATATTTATTATAGTTCTAGCGATAATAACTGCATAACATGGGTAATAATGCATGTAATATTGATAATATCGGGAGTAATAAGTATAATTATTACAGTTCTAGCGATAATAACTCCATTATATGGGTAATAATGCATGTTATATTGATAATAATATAAGTAATAAGTATAATTATTACAGTTCTAGCGATAATAACTGCATTATATGGGTAATAATGCATGTTATATTGATAATAATAAAAGTAATAAGTATAATTATTATAGTTCTATCGATAGTAACTGCATAATATGGGTAATAATGCATGTTATATTGATGATAATGAAAGTAGTAAGTATATTTATTACAGTTCTATCGATAATAACTGCATAATATGGGTAGTAATGCATGTTATATTGATGATAATAAAAATAATACGTATATTTATTATAGTTGTAGCTATAGTAACTGCATAATATGGGTAATAATGCATGTTATATTGATAATAATATAAGTAATAAGTATAATTATTACAGTTCTAGCGATAATAACTCCATTATATGGGTAATAATGCATGTTATATTGATAATAATATAAGTAATGAGTATAATTATTACAGTTCTGGCGATAATAACTCCATTATATGGGTAATAATGCATGTTATATTGATAATAATATAAGTAATAAGTATAATTATTACAGTTCTAGCGATAATAACTGCATTATATGGGTAATAATGCATGTTATATTGATAATAATAAAAGTAATAAGTATATTTATTATAGTTCTATCGATAATAACTGCATAATATGGGTAATAATGCATGTTATATTGATGATAATAAAAGTAATACGTATATTTATTATAGTTCTAGCTATAATAACTGCATTATATGGGTAATAATGCATGTTATATTGATAATAATATAAGTAATAAGTATAATTATTACAGTTCTAGCGATAATAACTGCATTATATGCGTAATAATGCATGTTATATTGATAATATCGGGAGTAACAAGTATAATTATTACAGTTCCAGCGATAAGAACTGCATTATATGGGTAACAATGGATGTTATATTGATAATATCGGGAGTAATAAGCATAATTATTATAGTTCTAGCGATAATACTAGTAAAATATGGCTAAGAGTGCCTGTTATATTGATAATAATAAAAGTAATAAATATATTTATTATACTTCTGTCAATAATAACTGCATTATATGGGTAATAGTGCATGTTACATTGATAATAATAAAAGTAATAAGTATATTTATTATAGTTCTATCGATAATAACTGCATAATATGGGTAATAATGCATGTTATATTGACAATAATATAAGTAATAAGTATATTTATTATAGTTCTAGCGATTATAACTTCATAATATGCGTAACAATGCATGTTATATTGATAATAATAAAAGTAAAAAGTATATTTAATACAGTTCTATCGATAATAACTTCATAATATGGGTACTAATGGATGTTATATTGATAATATCGGGAGTAATAAGTATATTTATTTTACTTCTGCCGATAATAACTGCATTATATGGGTAATAATGCATGTTATATTGATAATAATATAAGTAATAAGTATAATTATTACAGTTCTAGCGATAATAACACCATTATATGGGTAATAATGCATGTTATATTGATAATAATGTAAGTAATAAGTACAATTATTACAGTTCTACCGATAATAACTGCATTATATGGGTAATAATGCATGTTATATTGATAATAATAAAAGTAATGAGTATATTTATTATAGTTCTATCGATAATAACTGCATAATATGGGTAATAATGCATGTTATATTGATGATAACTAAAGTAGTAAGTATATTTATTACAGTTCTATCGATAATAACTGCATAATATGGGTAATAATGCATGTTATATTGATAATAATATAAGTAATAAGTATAATTACTACAGTTCTAGCGATATTAACTCCATTATATGGGTAATAATGCATGTTATATTGATAATAATATAAGTAATGAGTATAATTATTACAGTTCTAGCGATAATAACTCCATTATATGGGTAATAATGCATGTTATATTGATAATAATATAAGTAATGAGTATAATTATTACAGTTCTAGCGATAATAACTCCATTTTATGGGTAATAATGCATGTTATATTGATAATAATATAAGCACTAAGTATATTTATTACAGTTCTATCGATAATAACTGCATAATATGGGTAATAATGCATGTTATATTGATAATAATATAAGTAATAAGTATAATTATTACAATTCTAGCGATAGTAACTGCATTATATGGGTAATAATGCATGTTATATTGATAATATCGGGAGTAATAAGAATAGTTATTATAGTTCTAGCGATAATAATAGTAAAATATGGCTAATAGTGCATGTTATATTGATAATAATAAAAGTAATAAGTATATTTATTATACTTCTGTCGATAATAACTGCATTATATGCGTGATAATGCATGTTATATTGATAATGATGTAAGTAATAAGTATAATTATTACAGTTCTAGCTATAATAGCTCCATTATGTAGGTAATAATGCATGTTATATTGATAATATCGGGAGTAATAAGTATAATTATTATAGTTCTAGCGATAATAATAGTAAAATATGGGTAATAGTGCATGTTATATTGATAATAATAAAAGTAATAAGTATATTTCTTATACTTCTGTCGATAATAACTGTATTATATGGGTGATAGTGCATGTTATATTGATAATAATGTAAGTAATAAGTATAATTATTACAGTTCTAGCGATAATAACTGCATTGTATGCGTAATAATGCATGTTATATTGATAATAATAAAAGTAAAAAGTATATTTAATACAGTTCTATCGATAATAACTTCATAATATGGGTACTAATGGATGTTATATTGATAATATCGGGAGTAATAAGTATATTTATTTTACTTCTGTCGATAATAACTGCATTATATGGGTAATAATGCATGTTATATTGATAATAATATAAGTAATAAGTATAATTATTACAGTTCTAGCGATAATAACACCATTATATGGGTAATAATGCATGTTATATTGATAATAATGTAAGTAATAAGTACAATTATTACAGTTCTACCGATAATAACTGCATTATATGGGTAATAATGCATGTTATATTGATAATAATAAATGTAATGAGTATATTTATTATAGTTCTATCGATAATAACTGCATAATATGGGTAATAATGCATGTTATATTGATGATAATTAAAGTAGTAAGTATATTTATTACAGTTCTATCGATAATAACTGCATAATATGGGTAATAATGCATGTTATATTGACAATAATATAAGTAATAAGTCTATTTATTATAGTTCTAGCGATTATAACTTCATAATATGCGTAACAATGCATGTTATATTGATAATAATAAAAGTAATAAGTATAATTATTATAGTTCTATCGATAGTAACTGCATAATATGGGTAATAATGCATGTTATATTGATGATAATGAAAGTAGTAAGTATATTTATTACAGTTCTATCGATAATAACTGCATAATATGGGTAATAATGCATGTTATATTGATAATAATAAAAGTAATGAGTATATTTATTATAGTTCTATCGATAATAACTGCATAATATGGGTAATAATGCATGTTATATTGATGATAACTAAAGTAGTAAGTATATTTATTACAGTTCTATCGATAATAACTGCATAATATGGGTAATAATGCATGTTATATTGATAATAATATAAGTAATAAGTATAATTACTACAGTTCTAGCGATATTAACTCCATTATATGGGTAATAATGCATGTTATATTGATAATAATATAAGTAATGAGTATAATTTTTACAGTTCTAGCGATAATAACTCCATTATATGGGTAATAATGCATGTTATATTGATAATAATATAAGTAATGAGTATAATTATTACAGTTCTAGCGATAATAACTCCATTATATGGGTAATAATGCATGTTATATTGATAATAATATAAGCACTAAGTATATTTATTACAGTTCTATCGATAATAACTGCATAATATGGGTAATAATGCATGTTATATTGATAATAATATAAGTAATAAGTATAATTATTACAATTCTAGCGATAGTAACTGCATTATATGGGTAATAATGCATGTTATATTGATAATATCGGGAGTAATAAGAATAGTTATTATAGTTCTAGCGATAATAATAGTAAAATATGGCTAATAGTGCATGTTATATTGATAATAATAAAAGTAATAAGTATATTTATTGTACTTCTGTCGATAATAACTGCATTATATGCGTGATAATGCATGTTATATTGATAATAATGTAAGTAATAAGTATAATTATTACAGTTCTAGCTATAATAGCTCCATTATATAGGTAATAATGCATGTTATATTGATAATAATATAAGTATTAAGTATAATTATTACAATTCTAGCGGTCGTAACTGCATTATATGGGTAATAATGCATATTATATTGATAATATCGGGAGTAATAAGTATAATTATTATATTTATAGCGATAATAATAGTAAAATGTGGCTAATAGTGCATGTTATATTGATAATAATAAAAGCAATAAGTATATTTATTATACTTCTGTCGATAATAACTGCATTATATGGGTGATAATGCATGTTATATTGATAATAATGTAAGTAATAAGTATAATTATTACAGTTCTAGCGATAATAACTGCATTGTATGCGTAATAATGCATGTTATATTGATAATATCGGGAGTAATAAGTATAATTATTATAGTTCTAACTATAATAATAGTAAAATATGGCTAATAATGCATGTCATATTGATAATAATAAAAGTAATGAGTATATTTATTATACTTCTGTCGATAATAACTGCATAATATGGGTAATAATGCATGTTATATTGATAATAATAAAAGTAATAAGTATATTTATTATAGTTCTATCGATAATAACTGCACAATATGGGTAATAATGCATGTTATATTGATAATATCGGGAGTAATAAGTATAATTATTACAGTTCCAGCGATGAGAATTGCATTATATGGGTAATAATGGATGTTATATTGATAATATCGGGAGTAATAAGTATAATTATTACAGTCCTAGCGATAATACTAGTAAAATATGGCTAAGAGTGCCTGTTATATTGATAAGAATAAAAGTAATAAGTATATTTATTATACTTCTGTCGATAATAACTGCATTATTCTGGTAATAATGCATGTTATATTGATAATAATAAAAGTAATAAGTATATTTATTATAGTTCTATCGATAATAACTGCATAATATGGGTAGTAATGGATGTTATATTGGTAATATCGGGAGTAATAAGTATAATTATTACAGTTCTAGCGATAATGCTAGTAAAATAAGGCTAAGAGTGCCTGTTATATTGATAATAATAAAAGTAATAAGTATATTTATTATACTTCTGTCGATAGTAACTGCATAATATGGGTAATAATGCATGTTATATTGATAATAATAAAAGTAATAAGTATATTTATTATAGTTCTATCGATAGTAACTGCATAATATGGGTAATAATGCATGTTATATTGATGATAATGAAAGAAGTATGTATATTTATTACAGTTCTATCGATAATAACTGCATAATATGGGTAGTAAAGCATGTTATATTGATAATAATAAAAGTAATAAGTATATTTATTATAGTTCTATCGATAATAACTGCATAATATGGGTAATAATGCATGTTATATTGATGATAATAAAAATAATACGTATATTTATTATAGTTCTAGCTATAATAACTGCATAATATGGGTAATAATGCATGTTATATTGATAATAATATAAGTAATAAGTATAATTATTACAGTTCTGGCCATAATAACTGCATTATATCGGTAATAATGCACGTTATATTGCTAATAATATAAGTAATAAGTATAATTATTACAGTTCTAGCGATAATAACTGCATTATATGGGTAATAATGCATGGTATATTGATAATAATAAAAGTAATATGTATATTTATTATAGTTCTATCGATAATAACTGCATAATATGCGTAATAATGCATGTTATATTGATAATAATATAAGTAATAAGTATAATTATTACAATTCTAGCGATAGTAACTGCATTTTATGGGTAATAATGCATGTTATATTGATAATATCGGGAGTAATAAGTACAATTATTATAGTTCAAGCGATAATAATAGTAAAATATGGCTAATAGTGCATGTTATATTGATAATAATAAAAGTAATAAGTATATTTCTTATACTTCTGTCGATAATAACTGCATTATATGGGTAATAATGCATGTTATATTGATGATAATTAAAGTAGTAAGTATATTTATTACAGTTCTATCGATAATAACTGCATAATATGGGTAATAATGCATGTTATATTGATAATAATATAAGTAATAAGTATAATTATTACAGTTCTAGCGATAATAACTCCATTATATGGGTAATAATGCATGTTATATTGATAATAATATAAGTAATGAGTATAATTATTACAGTTCTAGCGATAATAACTCCATTATATGGGTAATAATGCATGTTATATTGATAATAATATAAGCACTAAGTATATTTATTACAGTTCTATCGATAATAACTGCATAATATGGGTAATAATGCATGTTATATTGATAATAATATAAGTAATAAGTATAATTATTACAATTCTAGCGATAGTAACTGCATTATATGGGTAATAATGCATGTTATATTGATAATATCGGGAGTAATAAGAATAGTTATTATAGTTCTAGCGATAATAATAGTAAAATATGGCTAATAGTGCATGTTATATTGATAATAATAAAAGTAATAAGTATATTTATTATAGTTCTATCGATAGTAACTGCATAATATGGGTAATAATGCATGTTATATTGATGATAATGAAAGTAGTATGTATATTTATTACAGTTCTATCGATAATAACTGCATAATATGGGTAGTAATGCACGTTATATTGATAATAATAAAAGTAATAAGTATATTTATTATAGTTCTATCGATAATAACTGCATAATATGGGTAATAATGCATGTTATATTGATGATAACAAAAATAATACGTATATTTATTATAGTTCTAGCTATAATAACTGCATAATATGGGTAATAATGCATGTTATATTGATAATAATATAAGTAATAAGTATAATTATTACAGTTCTGGCGATAATAACTGCATTATATCGGTAATAATGCACGTTATATTGCTAATAATATAAGTAATAAGTATAATTATTACAGTTCTAGCGATAATAACTGCATTATATGGGTAATAATGCATGGTATATTGATAATAATAAAAGTAATATGTATATTTATTATAGTTCTATCGATAATAACTGCATAATATGCGTAATAATGCATGTTATATTGATAATAATATAAGTAATAAGTATAATTATTACAATTCTAGCGATAGTAACTGCATTATATGGGTAATAATGCATGTTATATTGATAATATCGGGAGTAATAAGTATAATTATTATAGTTCTAGCGATAATAATAGTAAAATATGGCTAATAGTGCATGTTATATTGATAATAATAAAAGTAATAAGTATATTTCTTATACTTCTGTCGATAATAACTGCATTATATGGGTAATAATGCATGTTATATTGATGATAATTAAAGTAGTAAGTATATTTATTACAGTTCTATCGATAATAACTGCATAATATGGGTAATAATGCATGTTATATTGATAATAATATAAGTAATAAGTATAATTATTACAGTTCTAGCGATAATAACTCCATTATATGGGTAATAATGCATGTTATATTGATAATAATATAAGCACTAAGTATATTTATTACAGTTCTATCGATAATAACTGCATAATATGGGTAATAATGCATGTTATATTGATAATAATATAAGTAATAAGTATAATTATTACAATTCTAGCGATAGTAACTGCATTATATGGGTAATAATGCATGTTATATTGATAATATCGGGAGTAATAAGAATAGTTATTATAGTTCTAGCGATAATAATAGTAAAATATGGCTAATAGTGCATGTTATATTGATAATAATAAAAGTAATAAGTATATTTATTATACTTCTGTCGATAATAACTGCATTATATGCGTGATAATGCATGTTATATTGATAATGATGTAAGTAATAAGTATAATTATTACAGTTCTAGCTATAATAGCTCCATTATGTAGGTAATAATGCATGTTATATTGATAATAATATAAGTATTAAGTATAATTATTACAATTCTAGCGGTCGTAACTGCATTATATGGGTAATAATGCATGTTATATTGATAATATCGGGAGTAATAAGTATAATTATTATAGTTATAGCGATAATAATAGTAAAATGTGGCTAATAGTGCATGTTACATTGATAATAATAAAAGCAATAAGTATATTTATTATACTTCTGTCGATAATAACTGCATTATATGGGTGATAATGCATGTTATATTGATAATAATGTAAGTAATAAGTATAATTATTACAGTTCTAGCGATAATAACTGCATTGTATGCGTAATAATGCATGTTATATTGATAATATCGGGAGTAATAAGTATAATTATTATAGTTCTAACGATAATAATAGTAAAATATGGCTAATAATGCATGTCATATTGATAATAATAAAAGTAATAAGTATATTTGTTACAGTTCTATCGATAATAACTGCATAATATGGGTAATAATGCATGTTATATTGATAATAATATAAGTAATAAGTATAATTATTACAGTTCTGGCGATAATAACTGCATTATATCGGTAATAATGCACGTTATATTGCTAATAATATAAGTAATAAGTATAATTATTACAGTTCTAGCGATAATAACTGCATTATATGGGTAATAATGCATGGTATATTGATAATAATAAAAGTAATATGTATATTTATTATAGTTCTATCGATAATAACTGCATAATATGCGTAATAATGCATGTTATATTGATAATAATATAAGTAACAAGTATAATTATTACAATTCTAGCGATAGTAACTGCATTATATGGGTAATAATGCATGTTATATTGATAATATCGGGAGTAATAAGTATAATTATTATAGTTCTAGCGATAATAATAGTAAAATATGGGTAATAGTGCATGTTATATTGATAATAATAAAAGTAATAAGTATATTTCTTATACTTCTGTCGATAATAACTGCATTATATGGGTGATAATGCATGTTATATTGATAATAATGTAAGTAATAAGTATAATTATTACAGTTCTAGCGATAATAACTGCATTGTATGCGTAATAATGCATGTTATATTGATAATAATAAAAGTAAAAAGTATATTTAATACAGTTCTATCGATAATAACTTCATAATATGGGTACTAATGGATGTTATATTGATAATATCGGGAGTAATAAGTATATTTATTTTACTTCTGTCGATAATAACTGCATTATATGGGTAATAATGCATGTTATATTGATAATAATATAAGTAATAAGTATAATTATTACAGTTCTAGCGATAATAACACCATTATATGGGTAATAATGCATGTTATATTGATAATAATGTAAGTAATAAGTACAATTATTACAGTTCTACCGATAATAACTGCATTATATGGGTAATAATGCATGTTATATTGATAATAATAAATGTAATGAGTATATTTATTATAGTTCTATCGATAATAACTGCATAATATGGGTAATAATGCATGTTATATTGATGATAATTAAAGTAGTAAGTATATTTATTACAGTTCTATCGATAATAACTGCATAATATGGGTAATAATGCATGTTATATTGATAATAATATAAGTAATGAGTATAATTATTACAGTTCTAGCGATAATAACTCCATTATATGGGTAATAATGCATGTTATATTGATAATAATATAAGTAATGAGTATAATTATTACAGTTCTGGCGATAATAACTCCATTATATGGGTAATAATGCATGTTATATTGATAATAATATAAGTAATAAGTATAATTATTACAGTTCTAGCGATAATAACTGCATTATATGGGTAATAATGCATGTTATATTGATAATAATAAAAGTAATAAGTATATTTATTATAGTTCTATCGATAATAACTGCATAATATGGGTAATAATGCATGTTATATTGATGATAATAAAAGTAATACGTATATTTATTATAGTTCTAGCTATAATAACTGCATTATATGGGTAATAATGCATGTTATATTGATAATAATATAAGTAATAAGTATAATTATTACAGTTCTAGCGATAATAACTGCATTATATGCGTAATAATGCATGTTATATTGATAATATCGGGAGTAACAAGTATAATTATTACAGTTCCAGCGATAAGAACTGCATTATATGGGTAACAATGGATGTTATATTGATAATATCGGGAGTAATAAGCATAATTATTATAGTTCTAGCGATAATACTAGTAAAATATGGCTAAGAGTGCCTGTTATATTGATAATAATAAAAGTAATAAATATATTTATTATACTTCTGTCAATAATAACTGCATTATATGGGTAATAGTGCATGTTACATTGATAATAATAAAAGTAATAAGTATATTTATTATAGTTCTATCGATAATAACTGCATAATATGGGTAATAATGCATGTTATATTGACAATAATATAAGTAATAAGTATATTTATTATAGTTCTAGCGATTATAACTTCATAATATGCGTAACAATGCATGTTATATTGATAATAATAAAAGTAAAAAGTATATTTAATACAGTTCTATCGATAATAACTTCATAATATGGGTACTAATGGATGTTATATTGATAATATCGGGAGTAATAAGTATATTTATTTTACTTCTGTCGATAATAACTGCATTATATGGGTAATAATGCATGTTATATTGATAATAATATAAGTAATAAGTATAATTATTACAGTTCTAGCGATAATAACACCATTATATGGGTAATAATGCATGTTATATTGATAATAATGTAAGTAATAAGTACAATTATTACAGTTCTACCGATAATAACTGCATTATATGGGTAATAATGCATGTTATATTGATAATAATAAATGTAATGAGTATATTTATTATAGTTCTATCGATAATAACTGCATAATATGGGTAATAATGCATGTTATATTGATGATAATTAAAGTAGTAAGTATATTTATTACAGTTCTATCGATAATAACTGCATAATATGGGTAATAATGCATGTTATATTGATAATAATATAAGTAATGAGTATAATTATTACAGTTCTAGCGATAATAACTCCATTATATGGGTAATAATGCATGTTATATTGATAATAATATAAGTAATGAGTATAATTATTACAGTTCTGGCGATAATAACTCCATTATATGGGTAATAATGCATGTTATATTGATAATAATATAAGTAATAAGTATAATTATTACAGTTCTAGCGATAATAACTGCATTATATGGGTAATAATGCATGTTATATTGATAATAATAAAAGTAATAAGTATATTTATTATAGTTCTATCGATAATAACTGCATAATATGGGTAATAATGCATGTTATATTGATGATAATAAAAGTAATACGTATATTTATTATAGTTCTAGCTATAATAACTGCATTATATGGGTAATAATGCATGTTATATTGATAATAATATAAGTAATAAGTATAATTATTACAGTTCTAGCGATAATAACTGCATTATATGCGTAATAATGCATGTTATATTGATAATATCGGGAGTAACAAGTATAATTATTACAGTTCCAGCGATAAGAACTGCATTATATGGGTAACAATGGATGTTATATTGATAATATCGGGAGTAATAAGCATAATTATTATAGTTCTAGCGATAATACTAGTAAAATATGGCTAAGAGTGCCTGTTATATTGATAATAATAAAAGTAATAAATATATTTATTATACTTCTGTCAATAATAACTGCATTATATGGGTAATAGTGCATGTTACATTGATAATAATAAAAGTAATAAGTATATTTATTATAGTTCTATCGATAATAACTGCATAATATGGGTAATAATGCATGTTATATTGACAATAATATAAGTAATAAGTATATTTATTATAGTTCTAGCGATTATAACTTCATAATATGCGTAACAATGCATGTTATATTGATAATAATAAAAGTAAAAAGTATATTTAATACAGTTCTATCGATAATAACTTCATAATATGGGTACTAATGGATGTTATATTGATAATATCGGGAGTAATAAGTATATTTATTTTACTTCTGCCGATAATAACTGCATTATATGGGTAATAATGCATGTTATATTGATAATAATATAAGTAATAAGTATAATTATTACAGTTCTAGCGATAATAACACCATTATATGGGTAATAATGCATGTTATATTGATAATAATGTAAGTAATAAGTACAATTATTACAGTTCTACCGATAATAACTGCATTATATGGGTAATAATGCATGTTATATTGATAATAATAAAAGTAATGAGTATATTTATTATAGTTCTATCGATAATAACTGCATAATATGGGTAATAATGCATGTTATATTGATGATAACTAAAGTAGTAAGTATATTTATTACAGTTCTATCGATAATAACTGCATAATATGGGTAATAATGCATGTTATATTGATAATAATATAAGTAATAAGTATAATTACTACAGTTCTAGCGATATTAACTCCATTATATGGGTAATAATGCATGTTATATTGATAATAATATAAGTAATGAGTATAATTATTACAGTTCTAGCGATAATAACTCCATTATATGGGTAATAATGCATGTTATATTGATAATAATATAAGTAATGAGTATAATTATTACAGTTCTAGCGATAATAACTCCATTATATGGGTAATAATGCATGTTATATTGATAATAATATAAGCACTAAGTATATTTATTACAGTTCTATCGATAATAACTGCATAATATGGGTAATAATGCATGTTATATTGATAATAATATAAGTAATAAGTATAATTATTACAATTCTAGCGATAGTAACTGCATTATATGGGTAATAATGCATGTTATATTGATAATATCGGGAGTAATAAGAATAGTTATTATAGTTCTAGCGATAATAATAGTAAAATATGGCTAATAGTGCATGTTATATTGATAATAATAAAAGTAATAAGTATATTTATTATACTTCTGTCGATAATAACTGCATTATATGCGTGATAATGCATGTTATATTGATAATGATGTAAGTAATAAGTATAATTATTACAGTTCTAGCTATAATAGCTCCATTATGTAGGTAATAATGCATGTTATATTGATAATAATATAAGTATTAAGTATAATTATTACAATTCTAGCGGTCGTAACTGCATTATATGGGTAATAATGCATGTTATATTGATAATATCGGGAGTAATAAGTATAATTATTATAGTTCTAACGATAATAATAGTAAAATATGGCTAATAATGCATGTCATATTGATAATAATAAAAGTAATAAGTATATTTGTTACAGTTCTATCGATAATAACTGCATAATATGGGTAATAATGCATGTTATATTGATAATAATATAAGTAATAAGTATAATTATTACAGTTCTGGCGATAATAACTGCATTATATCGGTCATAATGCACGTTATATTGCTAATAATATAAGTAATAAGTATAATTATTACAGTTCTAGCGATAATAACTGCATTATATGGGTAATAATGCATGGTATATTGATAATAATAAAAGTAATATGTATATTTATTATAGTTCTATCGATAATAACTGCATAATATGCGTAATAATGCATGTTATATTGATAATAATATAAGTAATAAGTATAATTATTACAATTCTAGCGATAGTAACTGCATTATATGGGTAATAATGCATGTTATATTGATAATATCGGGAGTAATAAGTATAATTATTATAGTTCTAGCGATAATAATAGTAAAATATGGGTAATAGTGCATGTTATATTGATAATAATAAAAGTAATAAGTATATTTCTTATACTTCTGTCGATAATAACTGTATTATATGGGTGATAGTGCATGTTATATTGATAATAATGTAAGTAATAAGTATAATTATTACAGTTCTAGCGATAATAACTGCATTGTATGCGTAATAATGCATGTTATATTGATAATAATAAAAGTAAAAAGTATATTTAATACAGTTCTATCGATAATAACTTCATAATATGGGTACTAATGGATGTTATATTGATAATATCGGGAGTAATAAGTATATTTATTTTACTTCTGTCGATAATAACTGCATTATATGGGTAATAATGCATGTTATATTGATAATAATATAAGTAATAAGTATAATTATTACAGTTCTAGCGATAATAACACCATTATATGGGTAATAATGCATGTTATATTGATAATAATGTAAGTAATAAGTACAATTATTACAGTTCTACCGATAATAACTGCATTATATGGGTAATAATGCATGTTATATTGATAATAATAAATGTAATGAGTATATTTATTATAGTTCTATCGATAATAACTGCATAATATGGGTAATAATGCATGTTATATTGATGATAATTAAAGTAGTAAGTATATTTATTACAGTTCTATCGATAATAACTGCATAATATGGGTAATAATGCATGTTATATTGACAATAATATAAGTAATAAGTCTATTTATTATAGTTCTAGCGATTATAACTTCATAATATGCGTAACAATGCATGTTATATTGATAATAATAAAAGTAATAAGTATAATTATTATAGTTCTATCGATAGTAACTGCATAATATGGGTAATAATGCATGTTATATTGATGATAATGAAAGTAGTAAGTATATTTATTACAGTTCTATCGATAATAACTGCATAATATGGGTAATAATGCATGTTATATTGATAATAATAAAAGTAATGAGTATATTTATTATAGTTCTATCGATAATAACTGCATAATATGGGTAATAATGCATGTTATATTGATGATAACTAAAGTAGTAAGTATATTTATTACAGTTCTATCGATAATAACTGCATAATATGGGTAATAATGCATGTTATATTGATAATAATATAAGTAATAAGTATAATTACTACAGTTCTAGCGATATTAACTCCATTATATGGGTAATAATGCATGTTATATTGATAATAATATAAGTAATGAGTATAATTTTTACAGTTCTAGCGATAATAACTCCATTATATGGGTAATAATGCATGTTATATTGATAATAATATAAGTAATGAGTATAATTATTACAGTTCTAGCGATAATAACTCCATTATATGGGTAATAATGCATGTTATATTGATAATAATATAAGCACTAAGTATATTTATTACAGTTCTATCGATAATAACTGCATAATATGGGTAATAATGCATGTTATATTGATAATAATATAAGTAATAAGTATAATTATTACAATTCTAGCGATAGTAACTGCATTATATGGGTAATAATGCATGTTATATTGATAATATCGGGAGTAATAAGAATAGTTATTATAGTTCTAGCGATAATAATAGTAAAATATGGCTAATAGTGCATGTTACATTGATAATAATAAAAGTAATAAGTATATTTATTGTACTTCTGTCGATAATAACTGCATTATATGCGTGATAATGCATGTTATATTGATAATAATGTAAGTAATAAGTATAATTATTACAGTTCTAGCTATAATAGCTCCATTATATAGGTAATAATGCATGTTATATTGATAATAATATAAGTATTAAGTATAATTATTACAATTCTAGCGGTCGTAACTGCATTATATGGGTAATAATGCATATTATATTGATAATATCGGGAGTAATAAGTATAATTATTATATTTATAGCGATAATAATAGTAAAATGTGGCTAATAGTGCATGTTATATTGATAATAATAAAAGCAATAAGTATATTTATTATACTTCTGTCGATAATAACTGCATTATATGGGTGATAATGCATGTTATATTGATAATAATGTAAGTAATAAGTATAATTATTACAGTTCTAGCGATAATAACTGCATTGTATGCGTAATAATGCATGTTATATTGATAATATCGGGAGTAATAAGTATAATTATTATAGTTCTAACTATAATAATAGTAAAATATGGCTAATAATGCATGTCATATTGATAATAATAAAAGTAATAAGTATATTTGTTACAGTTCTATCGATAATAACTGCATAATATGGGTAATAATGCATGTTATATTGATAATAATATAAGTAATAAGTATAATTATTACAGTTCTGGCGATAATAACTGCATTATATCGGTAATAATGCACGTTATATTGCTAATAATATAAGTAATAAGTATAATTATTACAGTTCTAGCGATAATAACTGCATTATATGGGTAATAATGCATGTTATATTGATAATATCGGGAGTAATAAGTATAATTATTATAGTTCTAGCGATAATAATAGTAAAATATGGGTAATAGTGCATGTTATATTGATAATAATAAAAGTAATAAGTATATTTCTTATACTTCTGTCGATAATAACTGCATTATATGGGTAATAATGCATGTTATATTGATGATAATTAAAGTAGTAAGTATATTTATTACAGTTCTATCGATAATAACTGCATAATATGGGTAATAATGCATGTTATATTGATAATAATATAAGTAATAAGTATATTTATTATAGTTCTAGCGATTATAACTTCATAATATGCGTAACAATGCATGTTATATTGATAATAATAAAAGTAAAAAGTATATTTAATACAGTTCTATCGATAATAACTTCATAATATGGGTACTAATGGATGTTATATTGATAATATCGGGAGTGATAAGTATATTTATTTTACTTCTGTCGATAATAACTGCATTATATGGGTAATAATGCATGTTATATTGATAATAATATAAGTAATAAGTATAATTATTACAGTTCTAGCGATAATAACACCATTATATGGGTAATAATGCATGTTATATTGATAATAATGTAAGTAATAAGTACAATTATTACAGTTCTACCGATAATAACTGCATTATATGGGTAATAATGCATGTTATATTGATAATAATAAAAGTAATGAGTATATTTATTATAGTTCTATCGATAATAACTGCATAATATGGGTAATAATGCATGTTATATTGATGATAATTAAAGTAGTAAGTATATTTATTACAGTTCTATCGATAATAACTGCATAATATGGGTAATAATGCATGTTATATTGATAATAATATAAGTAATAAGCATAATTATTACAGTTCTAGCGACAATAACTCCATTATATGGGTAATAATGCATGTTATATTGATAATAATATAAGTAATGAGTATAATTATTACAGTTCTAGCGATAATAACTGCATTATATGCGTAATAATGCATGTTATATTGATAATATCGGGAGTAACAAGTATAATTATTACAGTTCCAGCGATAAGAACTGCATTATATGGGTAACAATGGATGTTATATTGATAATATCGGGAGTAATAAGCATAATTATTATAGTTCTAGCGATAATACTAGTAAAATATGGCTAAGAGTGCCTGTTATATTGATAATAATAAAAGTAATAAATATATTTATTATACTTCTGTCAATAATAACTGCATTATATGGGTAATAGTGCATGTTACATTGATAATAATAAAAGTAATAAGTATATTTATTATAGTTCTATCGATAATAACTGCATAATATGGGTAATAATGCATGTTATATTGACAATAATATAAGTAATAAGTATATTTATTATAGTTCTAGCGATTATAACTTCATAATATGCGTAACAATGCATGTTATATTGATAATAATAAAAGTAAAAAGTATATTTAATACAGTTCTATCGATAATAACTTCATAATATGGGTACTAATGGATGTTATATTGATAATATCGGGAGTAATAAGTATATTTATTTTACTTCTGTCGATAATAACTGCATTATATGGGTAATAATGCATGTTATATTGATAATAATATAAGTAATAAGTATAATTATTACAGTTCTAGCGATAATAACACCATTATATGGGTAATAATGCATGTTATATTGATAATAATGTAAGTAATAAGTACAATTATTACAGTTCTACCGATAATAACTGCATTATATGGGTAATAATGCATGTTATATTGATAATAATAAAAGTAATGAGTATATTTATTATAGTTCTATCGATAATAACTGCATAATATGGGTAATAATGCATGTTATATTGATGATAACTAAAGTAGTAAGTATATTTATTACAGTTCTATCGATAATGACTGCATAATATGGGTAATAATGCATGTTATATTGATAATAATATAAGCAATAAGTATAATTATTACAGTTCTAGCGATATTAACTCCATTATATGGGTAATAATGCATGTTATATTGATAATAATATAAGTAATGAGTATAATTATTACAGTTCTAGCGATAATAACTCCATTATATGGGTAATAATGCATGTTATATTGATAATAATATAAGCACTAAGTAGATTTATTACAGTTCTATCGATAATAACTGCATAATATGGGTAATAATGCATGTTATATTGATAATAATATAAGTAATAAGTATAATTATTACAATTCTAGCGATAGTAACTGCATTATATGGGTAATAATGCATGTTATATTGATAATATCGGGAGTAATAAGAATAGTTATTATAGTTCTAGCGATAATAATAGTAAAATATGGCTAATAGTGCATGTTATATTGATAATAATAAAAGTAATAAGTATATTTATTATACTTCTGTCGATAATAACTGCATTATATGCGTGATAATGCATGTTATATTGATAATAATGTAAGTAATAAGTATAATTATTACAGTTCTAGCTATAATAGCTCCATTATATAGGTAATAATGCATGTTATATTGATAATAATATAAGTATTAAGTATAATTATTACAATTCTAGCGGTCGTAACTGCATTATATGGGTAATAATGCATGTTATATTGATAATATCTTGAGTAATAAGTATAATTATTATATTTATAGCGATAATAATAGTAAAATGTGGCTAATAGTGCATGTTATATTGATAATAATAAAAGCAATAAGTATATTTATTATACTTCTGTCGATAATAACTGCATTATATGGGTGATAATGCATGTTATATTGATAATAATGTAAGTAATAAGTATAATTATTACAGTTCTAGCGATAATAACTGCATTGTATGCGTAATAATGCATGTTATATTGATAATATCGGGAGTAATAAGTATAATTATTATAGTTCTAACGATAATAATAGTAAAATATGGCTAATAATGCATGTCATATTGATAATAAGAAAAGTAATAAGTATATTTGTTACAGTTCTATCGATAATAACTGCATAATATGGGTAATAATGCATGTTATATTGATAATAATATAAGTAATAAGTATAATTATTACAGTTCTGGCGATAATAACTGCATTATATCGGTAATAATGCACGTTATATTGCTAATAATATAAGTAATAAGTATAATTATTACAGTTCTAGCGATAATAACTGCATTATATGGGTAATAATGCATGTTATATTGATAATATCGGGAGTAATAAGTATAATTATTATAGTTCTAGCGATAATAATAGTAAAATATGGGTAATAGTGCATGTTATATTGATAATAATAAAAGTAATAGGTATATTTCTTATACTTCTGTCGATAATAACTGCATTATATGGGTAATAATGCATGTTATATTGATGATAATTAAAGTAGTAAGTATATTTATTACAGTTCTATCGATAATAACTGCATAATATGGGTAATAATGCATGTTATATTGATAATAATATAAGTAATAAGTATATTTATTATAGTTCTAGCGATTATAACTTCATAATATGCGTAACAATGCATGTTATATTGATAATAATAAAAGTAAAAAGTATATTTAATACAGTTCTATCGATAATAACTTCATAATATGGGTACTAATGGATGTTATATTGATAATATCGGGAGTAATAAGTATATTTATTTTACTTCTGTCGATAATAACTGCATTATATGGGTAATAATGCATGTTATATTGATAATAATATAAGTAATAAGTATAATTATTACAGTTCTAGCGATAATAACACCATTATATGGGTAATAATGCATGTTATATTGATAATAATGTAAGTAATAAGTACAATTATTACAGTTCTACCGATAATAACTGCATTATATGGGTAATAATGCATGTTATATTGATAATAATAAAAGTAATGAGTATATTTATTATAGTTCTATCGATAATAACTGCATAATATGGGTAATAATGCATGTTATATTGATGATAATTAAAGTAGTAAGTATATTTATTACAGTTCTATCGATAATAACTGCATAATATGGGTAATAATGCATGTTATATTGATAATAATATAAGTAATAAGCATAATTATTACAGTTCTAGCGACAATAACTCCATTATATGGGTAATAATGCATGTTATATTGATAATAATATAAGTAATGAGTATAATTATTACAGTTCTAGCGATAATAACTGCATTATATGCGTAATAATGCATGTTATATTGATAATATCGGGAGTAACAAGTATAATTATTACAGTTCCAGCGATAAGAACTGCATTATATGGGTAACAATGGATGTTATATTGATAATATCGGGAGTAATAAGCATAATTATTATAGTTCTAGCGATAATACTAGTAAAATATGGCTAAGAGTGCCTGTTATATTGATAGTAATAAAAGTAATAAATATATTTATTATACTTCTGTCAATATTAACTGCATTATATGGGTAATAGTGCATGTTACATTGATAATAATAAAAGTAATAAGTATATTTATTATAGTTCTATCGATAATAACTGCATAATATGGGTAATAATGCATGTTATATTGACAATAATATAAGTAATAAGTATATTTATTATAGTTCTAGCGATTATAACTTCATAATATGCGTAACAATGCATGTTATATTGATAATAATAAAAGTAAAAAGTATATTTAATACAGTTCTATCGATAATAACTTCATAATATGGGTACTAATGGATGTTATATTGATAATATCGGGAGTAATAAGTATATTTATTTTACTTCTGTCGATAATAACTGCATTATATGGGTAATAATGCATGTTATATTGATAATAATATAAGTAATAAGTATAATTATTACAGTTCTAGCGATAATAACACCATTATATGGGTAATAATGCATGTTATATTGATAATAATGTAAGTAATAAGTACAATTATTACAGTTCTACCGATAATAACTGCATTATATGGGTAATAATGCATGTTATATTGATAATAATAAAAGTAATGAGTATATTTATTATAGTTCTATCGATAATAACTGCATAATATGGGTAATAATGCATGTTATATTGATGATAACTAAAGTAGTAAGTATATTTATTACAGTTCTATCGATAATGACTGCATAATATGGGTAATAATGCATGTTATATTGATAATAATATAAGTAATAAGTATAATTATTACAGTTCTAGCGATATTAACTCCATTATATGGGTAATAATGCATGTTATATTGATAATAATATAAGTAATGAGTATAATTATTACAGTTCTAGCGATAATAACTCCATTATATGGGTAATAATGCATGTTATATTGATAATAATATAAGTAATGAGTATAATTATTACAGTTCTAGCGATAATAACTCCATTATATGGGTAATAATGCATGTTATATTGATAATAATATAAGCACTAAGTAGATTTATTACAGTTCTATCGATAATAACTGCATAATATGGGTAATAATGCATGTTATATTGATAATAATATAAGTAATAAGTATAATTATTACAATTCTAGCGATAGTAACTGCATTATATGGGTAATAATGCATGTTATATTGATAATATCGGGAGTAATAAGAATAGTTATTATAGTTCTAGCGATAATAATAGTAAAATATGGCTAATAGTGCATGTTATATTGATAATAATAAAAGTAATAAGTATATTTATTATACTTCTGTCGATAATAACTGCATTATATGCGTGATAATGCATGTTATATTGATAATAATGTAAGTAATAAGTATAATTATTACAGTTCTAGCTATAATAGCTCCATTATATAGGTAATAATGCATGTTATATTGATAATAATATAAGTATTAAGTATAATTATTACAATTCTAGCGGTCGTAACTGCATTATATGGGTAATAATGCATGTTATATTGATAATATCGGGAGTAATAAGTATAATTATTATATTTATAGCGATAATAATAGTAAAATGTGGCTAATAGTGCATGTTATATTGATAATAATAAAAGCAATAAGTATATTTATTATACTTCTGTCGATAATAACTGCATTATATGGGTGATAATGCATGTTATATTGATAATAATGTAAGTAATAAGTATAATTATTACAGTTCTAGCGATAATAACTGCATTGTATGCGTAATAATGCATGTTATATTGATAATATCGGGAGTAATAAGTATAATTATTATAGTTCTAACGATAATAATAGTAAAATATGGCTAATAATGCATGTCATATTGATAATAATAAAAGTAATAAGTATATTTGTTACAGTTCTATCGATAATAACTGCATAATATGGGTAATAATGCATGTTATATTGATAATAATATAAGTAATAAGTATAATTATTACAGTTCTGGCGATAATAACTGCATTATATCGGTAATAATGCACGTTATATTGCTAATAATATAAGTAATAAGTATAATTATTACAGTTCTAGCGATAATAACTGCATTATATGGGTAATAATGCATGTTATATTGATAATATCGGGAGTAATAAGTATAATTATTATAGTTCTAGCGATAATAATAGTAAAATATGGGTAATAGTGCATGTTATATTGATAATAATAAAAGTAATAAGTATATTTCTTATACTTCTGTCGATAATAACTGCATTATATGGGTAATAATGCATGTTATATTGATGATAATTAAAGTAGTAAGTATATTTATTACAGTTCTATCGATAGTAACTGCATAATATGGGTAATAATGCATGTTATATTGATAATAATATAAGTAATAAGTATATTTATTATAGTTCTAGCGATTATAACTTCATAATATGCGTAACAATGCATGTTATATTGATAATAATAAAAGTAAAAAGTATATTTAATACAGTTCTATCGATAATAACTTCATAATATGGGTACTAATGGATGTTATATTGATAATATCGGGAGTAATAAGTATATTTATTTTACTTCTGTCGATAATAACTGCATTATATGGGTAATAATGCATGTTATATTGATAATAATATAAGTAATAAGTATAATTATTACAGTTCTAGCGATAATAACACAATTATATGGGTAATAATGCATGTTATATTGATAATAATGTAAGTAATAAGTACAATTATTACAGTTCTACCGATAATAACTACATTATATGGGTAATAATGCATGTTATATTGATAATAATAAAAGTAATGAGTATATTTATTATAGTTCTATCGATAATAACTGCATAATATGGGTAATAATGCATGTTATATTGATGATAATTAAAGTAGTAAGTATATTTATTACAGTTCTATCGATAATAACTGCATAATATGGGTAATAATGCATGTTATATTGATAATAATATAAGTAATAAGCATAATTATTACAGTTCTAGCGACAATAACTCCATTATATGGGTAATAATGCATGTTATATTGATAATAATATAAGTAATGAGTATAATTATTACAGTTCTAGCGATAATAACTGCATTATATGCGTAATAATGCATGTTATATTGATAATATCGGGAGTAACAAGTATAATTATTACAGTTCCAGCGATAAGAACTGCATTATATGGGTAACAATGGATGTTATATTGATAATATCGGGAGTAATAAGCATAATTATTATAGTTCTAGCGATAATACTAGTAAAATATGGCTAAGAGTGCCTGTTATATTGATAATAATAAAAGTAATAAATATATTTATTATACTTCTGTCAATAATAACTGCATTATATGAGTAATAGTGCATGTTACATTGATAATAATAAAAGTAATAAGTATATTTATTATAGTTCTATCGATAATGACTGCATAATATGGGTAATAATGCATGTTATATTGATAATAATATAAGTAATAAGTATAATTATTACAGTTCTAGCGTTATTAACTCCATTATATGGGTAATAATGCATGTTATATTGATAATAATATAAGTAATGAGTATAATTATTACAGTTCTAGCGATAATAACTCCATTATATGGGTAATAATGCATGTTATATTGATAATAATATAAGTAATGAGTATAATTATTACAGTTCTAGCGATAATAACTCCATTATATGGGTAATAATGCATGTTATATTGATAATAATATAAGCACTAAGTAGATTTATTACAGTTCTATCGATAATAACTGCATAATATGGGTAATAATGCATGTTATATTGATAATAATATAAGTAATAAGTATAATTATTACAATTCTAGCGATAGTAACTGCATTATATGGGTAATAATGCATGTTATATTGATAATATCGGGAGTAATAAGAATAGTTATTATAGTTCTAGTGATAATAATAGTAAAATATGGCTAATAGTGCATGTTATATTGATAATAATAAAAGTAATAAGTATATTTATTATACTTCTGTCGATAATAACTGCATTATATGCGTGATAATGCATGTTATATTGATAATAATGTAAGTAATAAGTATAATTATTACAGTTCTAGCTATAATAGCTCCATTATATAGGTAATAATGCATGTTATATTGATAATAATATAAGTATTAAGTATAATTATTACAATTCTAGCGGTCGTAACTGCATTATATGGGTAATAATGCATGTTATATTGATAATATCGGGAGTAATAAGTATAATTATTATATTTATAGCGATAATAATAGTAAAATGTGGCTAATAGTGCATGTTATATTGATAATAATAAAAGCAATAAGTATATTTATTATACTTCTGTCGATAATAACTGCATTATATGGGTGATAATGCATGTTATATTGATAATAATGTAAGTAATAAGTATAATTATTACAGTTCTAGCGATAATAACTGCATTGTATGCGTAATAATGCATGTTATATTGATAATATCGGGAGTAATAAGTATAATTATTATAGTTCTAGCGATAATAACACCATTATATGGGTAATAATGCATGTTATATTGATAATAATGTAAGTAATAAGTACAATTATTACAGTTCTACCGATAATAACCGCATTATATGGGTAATAATGCATGTTATATTGATAATAATAAAAGTAATGAGTATATTTATTATAGTTCTATCGATAATAACTGCATAATATGGGTAATAATGCATGTTATATTGATGATAACTAAAGTAGTAAGTATATTTATTACAGTTCTATCGATAATGACTGCATAATATGGGTAATAATGCATGTTATATTGATAATAATATAAGTAATAAGTATAATTATTACAGTTCTAGCGATATTAACTCCATTATATGGGTAATAATGCATGTTATATTGATAATAATATAAGTAATGAGTATAATTATTACAGTTCTAGCGATAATAACTCCATTATATGGGTAATAATGCATGTTATATTGATAATAATATAAGTAATGAGTATAATTATTACAGTTCTAGCGATAATAACTCCATTATATGGGTAATAATGCATGTTATATTGATAATAATATAAGCACTAAGTAGATTTATTACAGTTCTATCGATAATAACTGCATAATATGGGTAATAATGCATGTTATATTGATAATAATATAAGTAATAAGTATAATTATTACAATTCTAGCGATAGTAACTGCATTATATGGGTAATAATGCATGTTATATTGATAATATCGGGAGTAATAAGAATAGTTATTATAGTTCTAGCGATAATAATAGTAAAATATGGCTAATAGTGCATGTTATATTGATAATAATAAAAGTAATAAGTATATTTATTATACTTCTGTCGATAATAACTGCATTATATGCGTGATAATGCATGTTATATTGATAATAATGTAAGTAATAAGTATAATTATTACAGTTCTAGCTATAATAGCTCCATTATATAGGTAATAATGCATGTTATATTGATAATAATATAAGTATTAAGTATAATTATTACAATTCTAGCGGTCGTAACTGCATTATATGGGTAATAATGCATGTTATATTGATAATATCGGGAGTAATAAGTATAATTATTATATTTATAGCGATAATAATAGTAAAATGTGGCTAATAGTGCCTGTTATATTGATAATAATAAAAGCAATAAGTATATTTATTATACTTCTGTCGATAATAACTGCATTATATGGGTGATAATGCATGTTATATTGATAATAATGTAAGTAATAAGTATAATTATTACAGTTCTAGCGATAATAACTGCATTGTATGCGTAATAATGCATGTTATATTGATAATATCGGGAGTAATAAGTATAATTATTATAGTTCTAACGATAATAATAGTAAAATATGGCTAATAATGCATGTCATATTGATAATAATAAAAGTAATAAGTATATTTGTTACAGTTCTATCGATAATAACTGCATAATATGGGTAATAATGCATGTTATATTGATAATAATATAAGTAATAAGTATAATTATTACAGTTCTGGCGATAATAACTGCATTATATCGGTAATAATGCACGTTATATTGCTAATAATATAAGTAATAAGTATAATTATTACAGTTCTAGCGATAATAACTGCATTATATGGGTGATAATGCATGTTATATTGATAATAATGTAAGTAATAAGTATAATTATTACAGTTCTAGCGATAATAACTGCATTGTATGCGTAATAATGCATGTTATATTGATAATATCGGGAGTAATAAGTATAATTATTATAGTTCTAACGATAATAATAGTAAAATATGGCTAATAATGCATGTCATATTGATAATAATAAAAGTAATAAGTATATTTGTTACAGTTCTATCGATAATAACTGCATAATATGGGTAATAATGCATGTTATATTGATAATAATATAAGTAATAAGTATAATTATTACAGTTCTGGCGATAATAACTGCATTATATCGGTAATAATGCACGTTATATTGCTAATAATATAAGTAATAAGTATAATTATTACAGTTCTAGCGATAATAACTGCATTATATGGGTAATAATGCATGGTATATTGATAATAATATAAGTAATGAGTATAATTATTACAGTTCTAGCGATAATAACTCCATTATATGGGTAATAATGCATGTTATATTGATAATAATATAAGTAATAAGTATAATTATTACAGTTCTATCGATAATAACTGCATAATATGGGTAATAATGCATGTTATATTGATAATAATATAAGTAATAAGTATATTTATTATAGTTATAGCGATTATAACTTCATAATATGCGTAACAATGCATGTTATATTGATAATAATAAAAGTAAAAAGTATATTTAATACAGTTCTATCGATAATAACTTCATAATATGGGTACTAATGCATGTTATATTGATAATATCGGGAGTAATAAGTATATTTATTCTACTTCTGTCGATAATAACTGCATTATATGGGTAATAATGCATGTTATATTGATAATAATATAAGTAATAAGTATAATTATTACAGTTCTAGCGATAATAACACCATTATATGGGTAATAATGCATGTTATATTGATAATAATGTAAGTAATAAGTACAATTATTACAGTTCTACCGATAATAACTGCATTATATGCGTAATAATGCATGTTATATTGATAATATCGGGAGTAACAAGTATAATTATTACAGTTCCAGCGATAAGAACTGCATTATATGGGTAACAATGGATGTTATATTGATAATATCGGGAGTAATAAGCATAATTATTATAGTTCTAGCGATAATACTAGTAAAATATGGCTAAGAGTGCCTGTTATATTGATAATAATAAAAGTAATAAATATATTTATTATACTTCTGTCAATAATAACTGCATTATATGGGTAATAGTGCATGTTACATTGATAATAATAAAAGTAATAAGTATATTTATTATAGTTCTATCGATAATAACTGCATAATATGGGTAATAATGCATGTTATATTGACAATAATATAAGTAATAAGTATATTTATTATAGTTCTAGCGATTATAACTTCATAATATGCGTAACAATGCATGTTATATTGATAATAATAAAAGTAAAAAGTATATTTAATACAGTTCTATCGATAATAACTTCATAATATGGGTACTAATGGATGTTATATTGATAATATCGGGAGTAATAAGTATATTTATTTTACTTCTGTCGATAATAACTGCATTATATGGGTAATAATGCATGTTATATTGATAATAATATAAGTAATAAGTATAATTATTACAGTTCTAGCGATAATAACACCATTATATGGGTAATAATGCATGTTATATTGATAATATCGGGAGTAATAAGAATAGTTATTATAGTTCTAGCGATAATAATAGTAAAATATGGCTAATAGTGCATGTTATATTGATAATAATAAAAGTAATAAGTATATTTATTATACTTCTGTCGATAATAACTGCATTATATGCGTGATAATGCATGTTATATTGATAATAATGTAAGTAATAAGTATAATTATTACAGTTCTAGCGATAATAACTGCATTGTATGCGTAATAATGCATGTTATATTGATAATACCGGGAGTAATAAGTATAATTATTATAGTTCTAACGATAATAATAGTAAAATATGGCTAATAATGCATGTCATATTGATAATAAGAAAAGTAATAAGTATATTTGTTACAGTTCTATCGATAATAACTGCATAATATGGGTAATAATGCATGTTATATTGATAATAATATAAGTAATAAGTATAATTATTACAGTTCTGGCGATAATAACTGCATTATATCGGTAATAATGCACGTTATATTGCTAATAATATAAGTAATAAGTATAATTATTACAGTTCTAGCGATAATAACTGCATTATATGGGTAATAATGCATGTTATATTGATAATATCGGGAGTAATAAGTATAATTATTATAGTTCTAGCGATAATAATAGTAAAATATGGGTAATAGTGCATGTTATATTGATAATAATAAAAGTAATAGGTATATTTCTTATACTTCTGTCGATAATAACTGCATTATATGGGTAATAATGCATGTTATATTGATGATAATTAAAGTAGTAAGTATATTTATTACAGTTCTATCGATAATAACTGCATAATATGGGTAATAATGCATGTTATATTGATAATAATATAAGTAATAAGTATATTTATTATAGTTCTAGCGATTATAACTTCATAATATGCGTAACAATGCATGTTATATTGATAATAATAAAAGTAAAAAGTATATTTAATACAGTTCTATCGATAATAACTTCATAATATGGGTACTAATGGATGTTATATTGATAATATCGGGAGTAATAAGTATATTTATTTTACTTCTGTCGATAATAACTGCATTATATGGGTAATAATGCATGTTATATTGATAATAATATAAGTAATAAGTATAATTATTACAGTTCTAGCGATAATAACACCATTATATGGGTAATAATACATGTTATATTGATAATAATGTAAGTAATAAGTACAATTATTACAGTTCTACCGATAATAACTGCATTATATGGGTAATAATGCATGTTATATTGATAATAATAAAAGTAATGAGTATATTTATTATAGTTCTATCGATAATAACTGCATCATATGGGTAATAATGCATGTTATATTGATGATAATTAAAGTAGTAAGTATATTTATTACAGTTCTATCGATAATAACTGCATAATATGGGTAATAATGCATGTTATATTGATAATAATATAAGTAATAAGCATAATTATTTCAGTTCTAGCGACAATAACTCCATTATATGGGTAATAATGCATGTTATATTGATAATAATATAAGTAATGAGTATAATTATTACAGTTCTAGCGATAATAACTGCATTATATGCGTAATAATGCATGTTATATTGATAATAATATAAGTAATGAGTATAATTATTACAGTTCTAGCGATAATAACTCCATTATATGGGTAATAATGCATGTTATATTGATAATAATATAAGCACTAAGTAGATTTATTACAGTTCTATCGATAATAACTGCATAATATGGGTAATAATGCATGTTATATTGATAATAATATAAGTAATAAGTATAATTATTACAATTCTAGCGATAGTAACTGCATTATATGGGTAATAATGCATGTTATATTGATAATATCGGGAGTAATAAGAATAGTTATTATAGTTCTAGCGATAATAATAGTAAAATATGGCTAATAGTGCATGTTATATTGATAATAATAAAAGTAATAAGTATATTTATTATACTTCTGTCGATAATAACTGCATTATATGCGTGATAATGCATGTTATATTGATAATAATGTAAGTAATAAGTATAATTATTACAGTTCTAGCTATAATAGCTCCATTATATAGGTAATAATGCATGTTATATTGATAATAATATAAGTATTAAGTATAATTATTACAATTCTAGCGGTCGTAACTGCATTATATGGGTAATAATGCATGTTATATTGATAATATCGGGAGTAATAAGTATAATTATTATATTTATAGCGATAATAATAGTAAAATGTGGCTAATAGTGCATGTTATATTGATAATAATAAAAGCAATAAGTATATTTATTATACTTCTGTCGATAATAACTGCATTATATGGGTGATAATGCATGTTATATTGATAATAATGTAAGTAATAAGTATAATTATTACAGTTCTAGCGATAATAACTGCATTGTATGCGTAATAATGCATGTTATATTGATAATATCGGGAGTAATAAGTATAATTATTATAGTTCTAACGATAATAATAGTAAAATATGGCTAATAATGCATGTCATATTGATAATAATAAAAGTAATAAGTATATTTGTTACAGTTCTATCGATAATAACTGCATAATATGGGTAATAATGCATGTTATATTGATAATAATATAAGTAATAAGTATAATTATTACAGTTCTGGCGATAATAACTGCATTATATCGGTAATAATGCACGTTATATTGCTAATAATATAAGTAATAAGTATAATTATTACAGTTCTAGCGATAATAACTGCATTATATGGGTAATAATGCATGGTATATTGATAATAATAAAAGTAATATGTTTATTTATTATAGTTCTATCGATAATAACTGCATAATATGCGTAATAATGCATGTTATATTGATAATAATATAAGTAATAAGTATAATTATTACAATTCTAGCGATAGTAACTGCATTATATGGGTAATAATGCATGTTATATTGATAATATCGGGAGTAATAAGTATAATTATTATAGTTCTAGCGATAATAATAGTAAAATATGGGTAATAGTGCATGTTATATTGATAATAATAAAAGTAATAAGTATATTTCTTATACTTCTGTCGATAATAACTGCATTATATGGGTAATAATGCATGTTATATTGATGATAATTAAAGTAGTAAGTATATTTATTACAGTTCTATCGATAATAACTGCATAATATGGGTAATAATGCATGTTATATTGATAATAATATAAGTAATAAGTATATTTATTATAGTTCTAGCGATTATAACTTCATAATATGCGTAACAATGCATGTTATATTGATAATAATAAAAGTAAAAAGTATATTTAATACAGTTCTATCGATAATAACTTCATAATATGGGTACTAATGCATGTTATATTGATAATATCGGGAGTAATAAGTATATTTATTTTACTTCTGTCGATAATAACTGCATTATATGGGTAATAATGCATGTTATATTGATAATAATATAAGTAATAAGTATAATTATTACAGTTCTAGCGATAATAACACCATTATATGGGTAATAATGCATGTTATATTGATAATAATGTAAGTAATAAGTACAATTATTACAGTTCTACCGATAATAACTGCATTATAAGGGGAATAATGCATGTTATATTGATAATAATAAAAGTAATGAGTATATTTATTATAGTTCTATCGATAATAACTGCATAATATGGGTAATAATGCATGTTATATTGATGATAATTAAAGTAGTAAGTATATTTATTACAGTTCTATCGATAATAACTGCATAATATGGGTAATAATGCATGTTATATTGATAATAATATAAGTAATAAGCATAATTATTACAGTTCTAGCGACAATAACTCCATTATATGGGTAATAATGCATGTTATATTGATAATAATATAAGTAATGAGTATAATTATTACAGTTCTAGCGATAATAACTCCATTATATGGGTAATAATGCATGTTATATTGATAATAATATAAGTAATAAGTATAATTATTACAGTTCTATCGATAATAACTGCATAATATGGGTAATAATGCATGTTATATTGATAATAATATAAGTAATAAGTATATTTATTATAGTTCTAGCGATTATAACTTCATAATATGCGTAACAATGCATGTTATATTGATAATAATAAAAGTAAAAAGTATATTTAATACAGTTCTATCGATAATAACTTCATAATATGGGTACTAATGGATGTTATATTGATAATATCGGGAGTAATAAGTATATTTATTTTACGTCTGTCGATAATAACTGCATTATATGGGTAATAATGCATGTTATATTGATAATAATATAAGTAATAAGTATAATTATTACAGTTCTAGCGATAGTAACACCATTATATGGGTAATAATGCATGTTATATTGATAATAATGTAAGTAATAAGTACAATTATTACAGTTCTACCGATAATAACTGCATTATATGGGTAATAATGCATGTTATATTGATAATAATAAAAGTAATGAGTATATTTATTATAGTTCTATCGATAATAACTGCATAATATGGGTAATAATGCATGTTATATTGATGATAATTAAAGTAGTAAGTATATTTATTACAGTTCTATCGATAATAACTGCATAATATTGGTAATAATGCATGTTATATTGATAATAATATAAGTAATAAGCATAATTATTACAGTTCTAGCGACAATAACTCCATTATATGGGTAATAATGCATGTTATATTGATAATAATATAAGTAATGAGTATAATTATTACAGTTCTAGCGATAATAACTGCATTATATGCGTAATAATGCATGTTATATTGATAATATCGGGAGTAACAAGTATAATTATTACAGTTCCAGCGATAAGAACTGCATTATATGGGTAACAATGGATGTTATATTGATAATATCGGGAGTAATAAGCATAATTATTATAGTTCTAGCGATAATACTAGTAAAATATGGCTAAGAGTGCCTGTTATATTGATAATAATAAAAGTAATAAATATATTTATTATACTTCTGTCAATATTAACTGCATTATATGGGTAATAGTGCATGTTACATTGATAATAATAAAAGTAATAAGTATATTTATTATAGTTCTATCGATAATAACTGCATAATATGGGTAATAATGCATGTTATATTGACAATAATATAAGTAATAAGTATATTTATTATAGTTCTAGCGATTATAACTTCATAATATGCGTAACAATGCATGTTATATTGATAATAATAAAAGTAAAAAGTATATTTAATACAGTTCTATCGATAATAACTTCATAATATGGGTACTAATGGATGTTATATTGATAATATCGGGAGTAATAAGTATATTTATTTTACTTCTGTCGATAATAACTGCATTATATTGGTAATAATGCATGTTATATTGATAATAATATAAGTAATAAGTATAATTATTACAGTTCTAGCGATAATAACACCATTATATGGGTAATAATGCATGTTATATTGATAATAATGTAAGTAATAAGTACAATTATTGCAGTTCTACCGATAATAACTGCATTATATGGGTAATAATGCATGTTATATTGATAATAATAAAAGTAATGAGTATATTTATTATAGTTCTATCGATAATAACTGCATAATATGGGTAATAATGCATGTTATATTGATGATAACTAAAGTAGTAAGTATATTTATTACAGTTCTATCGATAATAACTGCATAATATGGGTAATAATGCATGTTATATTGATAATAATATAAGTAATAAGTATAATTATTACAGTTCTAGCGATATTAACTCCATTATATGGGTAATAATGCATGTTATATTGATAATAATATAAGTAATGAGTATAATTATTACAGTTCTAGCGATAATAACTCCATTATATGGGTAATAATGCATGTTATATTGATAATAATATAAGTAATGAGTATAATTATTACAGTTCTAGCGATAATAACTCCATTATATGGGTAATAATGCATGTTATATTGATAATAATATAAGCACTAAGTAGATTTATTACAGTTCTATCGACAATAACTGCATAATATGGGTAATAATGCATGTTATATTGATAATAATATAAGTAATAAGTATAATTATTACAATTCTAGCGATAGTAACTGCATTATATGGGTAATAATGCATGTTATATTGATAATATCGGGAGTAATAAGAATAGTTATTATAGTTCTAGCGATAATAATAGTAAAATATGGCTAATAGTGCATGTTATATTGATAATAATAAAAGTAATAAGTATATTTATTATACTTCTGTCGATAATAACTGCATTATATGCGTGATAATGCATGTTATATTGATAATAATGTAAGTAATAAGTATAATTATTACAGTTCTAGCTATAATAGCTCCATTATATAGGTAATAATGCATGTTATATTGATAATAATATAAGTATTAAGTATAATTATTACAATTCTAGCGGTCGTAACTGCATTATATGGGTAATAATGCATGTTATATTGATAATATCGGGAGTAATAAGTATAATTATTATATTTATAGCGATAATAATAGTAAAATGTGGCTAATAGTGCCTGTTATATTGATAATAATAAAAGCAATAAGTATATTTATTATACTTCTGTCGATAATAACTGCATTATATGGGTAATAATGCATGTTATATTGATAATATCGGGAGTAATAAGTATAATTATTATAGTTCTAGCGATAATAATAGTAAAATATGGGTAATAGTGCATGTTATATTGATAATAATAAAAGTAATAAGTATATTTCTTATACTTCTGTCGATAATAACTGCATTATATGGGTAATAATGCATGTTATATTGATGATAATTAAAGTAGTAAGTATATTTATTACAGTTCTATCGATAATAACTGCATAATATGGGTAATAATGCATGTTATATTGATAATAATATAAGTAATAAGTATATTTATTATAGTTCTAGCGATTATAACTTCATAATATGCGTAACAATGCATGTTATATTGATAATAATAAAAGTAAAAAGTATATTTAATACAGTTCTATCGACAATAACTTCATAATATGGGTACTAATGCATGTTATATTGATAATATCGGGAGTAATAAGTATATTTATTTTACTTCTGTCGATAATAACTGCATTATATGGGTAATAATGCATGTTATATTGATAATAATATAAGTAATAAGTATAATTATTACAGTTCTAGCGATAATAACACCATTATATGGGTAATAATGCATGTTATATTGATAATAATGTAAGTAATAAGTACAATTATTACAGTTCTACCGATAATAACTGCATTATAAGGGGAATAATGCATGTTATATTGATAATAATAAAAGTAATGAGTATATTTATTATAGTTCTATCGATAATAACTGCATAATATGGGTAATAATGCATGTTATATTGATGATAATTAAAGTAGTAAGTATATTTATTACAGTTCTATCGATAATAACTGCATAATATGGGTAAAAATGCATGTTATATTGATAATAATATAAGTAATAAGCATAATTATTACAGTTCTAGCGACAATAACTCCATTATATGGGTAATAATGCATGTTATATTGATAATAATATAAGTAATGAGTATAATTATTACAGTTCTAGCGATAATAACTCCATTATATGGGTAATAATGCATGTTATATTGATAATAATATAAGTAATAAGTATAATTATTACAGTTCTAGCGATAATAACTCCATTATATGGGTAATAATGCATGTTATATTGATAATAATATAAGCACTAAGTAGATTTATTACAGTTCTATCGATAATAACTGCATAATATGGGTAATAATGCATGTTATATTGATAATAATATAAGTAATAAGTATAATTATTACAATTCTAGCGATAGTAACTGCATTATATGGGTAATAATGCATGTTATATTGATAATATCGGGAGTAATAAGAATAGTTATTATAGTTCTAGCGATAATAATAGTAAAATATGGCTAATAGTGCATGTTATATTGATAATAATAAAAGTAATAAGTATATTTATTATACTTCTGTCGATAATAACTGCATTATATGCGTGATAATGCATGTTATATTGATAATAATGTAAGTAATAAGTATAATTATTACAGTTCTAGCTATAATAGCTCCATTATATAGGTAATAATGCATGTTATATTGATAATAATATAAGTATTAAGTATAATTATTACAATTCTAGCGGTCGTAACTGCATTATATGGGTAATAATGCATGTTATATTGATAATATCGGGAGTAATAAGTATAATTATTATATTTATAGCGATAATAATAGTAAAATGTGGCTAATAGTGCCTGTTATATTGATAATAATAAAAGCAATAAGTATATTTATTATACTTCTGTCGATAATAACTGCATTATATGGGTGATAATGCATGTTATATTGATAATAATGTAAGTAATAAGTATAATTATTACAGTTCTAGCGATAATAACTGCATTGTATGCGTAATAATGCATGTTATATTGATAATATCGGGAGTAATAAGTATAATTATTATAGTTCTAACGATAATAATAGTAAAATATGGCTAATAATGCATGTCATATTGATAATAATAAAAGTAATAAGTATATTTGTTACAGTTCTATCGATAATAACTGCATAATATGGGTAATAATGCATGTTATATTGATAATAATATAAGTAATAAGTATAATTATTACAGTTCTGGCGATAATAACTGCATTATATCGGTAATAATGCACGTTATATTGCTAATAATATAAGTAATAAGTATAATTATTACAGTTCTAGCGATAATAACTGCATTATATGGGTAATAATGCATGGTATATTGATAATAATAAAAGTAATATGTTTATTTATTATAGTTCTATCGATAATAACTGCATAATATGCGTAATAATGCATGTTATATTGATAATAATATAAGTAATAAGTATAATTATTACAATTCTAGCGATAGTAACTGCATTATATGGGTAATAATGCATGTTATATTGATAATATCGGGAGTAATAAGTATAATTATTATAGTTCTAGCGATAATAATAGTAAAATATGGGTAATAGTGCATGTTATATTGATAATAATAAAAGTAATAAGTATATTTCTTATACTTCTGTCGATAATAACTGCATTATATGGGTAATAATGCATGTTATATTGATGATAATTAAAGTAGTAAGTATATTTATTACAGTTCTATCGATAATAACTGCATAATATGGGTAATAATGCATGTTATATTGATAATAATATAAGTAATAAGTATATTTATTATAGTTCTAGCGATTATAACTTCATAATATGCGTAACAATGCATGTTATATTGATAATAATAAAAGTAAAAAGTATATTTAATACAGTTCTATCGATAATAACTTCATAATATGGGTACTAATGCATGTTATATTGATAATATCGGGAGTAATAAGTATATTTATTTTACTTCTGTCGATAATAACTGCATTATATGGGTAATAATGCATGTTATATTGATAATAATATAAGTAATAAGTATAATTATTACAGTTCTAGCGATAATAACACCATTATATGGGTAATAATGCATGTTATATTGATAATAATGTAAGTAATAAGTACAATTATTACAGTTCTACCGATAATAACTGCATTATAAGGGGAATAATGCATGTTATATTGATAATAATAAAAGTAATGAGTATATTTATTATAGTTCTATCGATAATAACTGCATAATATGGGTAATAATGCATGTTATATTGATGATAATTAAAGTAGAAAGTATAGTTATTACAGTTCTATCGATAATAACTGCATAATATGGGTAATAATGCATGTTATATTGATAATAATATAAGTAATAAGCATAATTATTACAGTTCTAGCGACAATAACTCCATTATATGGGTAATAATGCATGTTATATTGATAATAATATAAGTAATGAGTATAATTATTACAGTTCTAGCGATAATAACTCCATTATATGGGTAATAATGCATGTTATATTGATAATAATATAAGTAATAAGTATAATTATTACAGTTCTATCGATAATAACTGCATAATATGGGTAATAATGCATGTTATATTGATGACAATAAAAGTAATACGTATATTTATTATAGTTCTAGCGATAATAACTGCATAACATGGGTAATAATGCATGTAATATTGATAATATCGGGAGTAATAAGTATAATTATTACAGTTCTAGCGATAATAACTCCATTATATGGGTAATAATGCATGTTATATTGATAATAATAAAAGTAAAAAGTATATTTAATACAGTTCTATCGATAATAACTTCATAATATGGGTACTAATGGATGTTATATTGATAATATCGGGAGTAATAAGTATATTTATTTTACTTCTGTCGATAATAACTGCATTATATTGGTAATAATGCATGTTATATTGATAATAATATAAGTAATAAGTATAATTATTACAGTTCTAGCGATAATAACACCATTATATGGGTAATAATGCATGTTATATTGATAATAATGTAAGTAATAAGTACAATTATTACAGTTCTACCGATAATAACTGCATTATATGGGTAATAATGCATGTTATATTGATAATAATAAAAGTAATGAGTATATTTATTATAGTTCTATCGATAATAACTGCATAATATGGGTAATAATGCATGTTATATTGATGATAACTAAAGTAGTAAGTATATTTATTACAGTTCTATCGATAATGACTGCATAATATGGGTAATAATGCATGTTATATTGATAATAATATAAGTAATGAGTATAATTATTACAGTTCTAGCGATAATAACTCCATTATATGGGTAATAATGCATGTTATATTGATAATAATATAAGTAATAAGTATAATTATTACAGTTCTAGCGACAATAACTCCATTATATGGGTAATAATGCATGTTATATTGATAATAATAAAAGTAATAAGTATATTTATTATAGTTCTATCGATAATAACTGCATAATATGGGTAACAATGCATGTTATATTGATGATAATAAAAGTAATACGTATATTTATTATAGTTCTAGCTATAATAACTGCATTATATGGGTAATAATGCATGTTATATTGATAATAATATAAGTAATAAGTATAATTATTACAGTTCTAGCGATAATAACTGCATTATATGCGTAATAATGCATGTTATATTGATAATATCGGGAGTAACAAGTATAATTATTACAGTTCCAGCGATAAGAACTGCATTATATGGGTAACAATGGATGTTATATTGATAATATCGGGAGTAATAAGCATAATTATTATAGTTCTAGCGATAATACTAGTAAAATATGGCTAAGAGTGCCTGTTATATTGATAATAATAAAAGTAATAAATATATTTATTATACTTCTGTCAATAATAACTGCATTATATGGGTAATAGTGCATGTTATATTGATGATAATTAAAGTAGTAATTATATTTATTACAGTTCTATCGATAATAACTGCATAATATGGGTAATAATGCATGTTATATTGATAATAATATAAGTAATAAGTATAATTATTACAGTTCCAGCGATATTAACTCCATTATATGGGTAATAATGCATGTTATATTGATAATAATATAAGTAATGAGTATAATTATTACAGTTCTAGCGATAATAACTCCATTATATGGGTAATAATGCATGTTATATTGATAATCATATAAGCAATAAGTATATTTATTACAGTTCTATCGATAATAACTGCATAATATGGGTAATAATGCATGTTATATTGATAATAATATAAGTAATAAGTATAATTATTACAATTCTAGCGATAGTAACTGCATTATATGGGTAATAATGCATGTTATATTGATAATATCGGGAGTAATAAGAATAGTTATTATAGTTCTAGCGATAATAATAGTAAAATATGGCTAATAGTGCATGTTATATTGATAATAATAAAAGTAATAAGTATATTTATTATACTTCTGTCGATAATAACTGCATTATATGCGTGATAATGCATGTTATATTGATAATAATGTAAGTAATAAGTATAATTATTACAGTTCTAGCTATAATAGCTCCATTATATAGGTAATAATGCATGTTATATTGATAATAATATAAGTATTAAGTATAATTATTACAATTCTAGCGGTCGTAACTGCATTATATGGGTAATAATGCATGTTATATTGATAATATCGGGAGTAATAAGTATAATTATTATAGTTATAGCGATAACAATAGTAAAATGTGGCTAATAGTGCATGTTATATTGATAATAATAAAAGCAATAAGTATATTTATTATACTTCTGTCGATAATAACTGCATTATATGGGTGATAATGCATGTTATATTGATAATAATGTATGTAATAAGTATATTTATTACAGTTCTATCGATAATAACTGCATAATATGGGTAATAATGCATGTTATATTGATAATAATATAAGTAATAAGTATAATTATTACAATTCTAGCGATTGTAACTGCATTATATGGGTAATAATGCATGTTATATTGATAATATCGGGAGTAATAAGAATAGTTATTATAGTTCTAGCGATAATAATAGTAAAATATGGCTAATAGTGCATGTTATATTGATAATAATAAAAGTAATAAGTATATTTATTATACTTCTGTCGATAATAACTGCATTATATGCGTGATAATGCATGTTATATTGATAATAATGTAAGTAATAAGTATAATTATTACAGTTCTAGCTATAATAGCTCCATTATATAGGTAATAATGCATGTTATATTGATAATAATATAAGTATTAAGTATAATTATTACAATTCTAGCGGTCGTAACTGCATTATATGGGTAATAATGCATGTTATATTGATAATATCGGGAGTAATAAGTATAATTATTATAGTTATAGCGATAACAATAGTAAAATGTGGCTAATAGTGCATGTTATATTGATAATAATAAAAGCAATAAGTATATTTATTATACTTCTGTCGATAATAACTGCATTATATGGGTGATAATGCATGTTATATTGATAATAATGTAAGTAATAAGTATAATTATTACAGTTCTAGCGATAATAACTGCATTGTATGCGTAATAATGCATGTTATATTGATAATATCGGGAGTAATAAGTATTATTATTATAGTTCTAACGATAATAACCCCATTATATGGGTAATAATGCATGTCATATTGATAATATCGGGAGTAATAAGTATAATTATTACAGTTCCAGCGATGAGAACTGCATTATATGGGTAATAATGGATGTTATATTGATAATAATAAAAGCAATAAGTATATTTATTATAGTTCTATCGGTAATAACTGCATAATATGCGTAATAATGCATGTTATATTGAGAATAATATAAGTAATAAGTATAATTGTTACAGTTCTATCGATAATAACTGCATAATATGGGTAATAATGCATGTTACATTGATAATATCGGGAGTAATAAGTATAATTATTATAGTTCTAGCGATAATACTAGTAAAATATGGCTAATAATGCATGTTATATTGATAATAATAAAAGTAATAGGTATATTTATTATAATCCTATCGATAATAACTGCATAATATGGGTAATAATGCATGTTATATTGATGATAATAAAAGTACTAAGTATATTTATTATAGTTCTAGCGATTATAACTGCACAATATGCGTAATAATGCATGTTATATTGATAATAATATAAGTAATAAGTATAATTATTAAAGTTCTAGCGATAATAACCCCATTATATGGGTAATAATGCATGTCATATTGATAATATCGGGAGTAATAAGTATAATTATTACAGTTCTAGCCATAATAACTGCATAATATGGGTAATAATGCACGTTATATTCCTAATAATATAAGTAATAAGTATAATAGTTACAGTTCTAGCGATAATAACTGCATTATATGGGTAAGTATGCATGTTATATTGATAATATCGGGAGTAATAAGCATAATTATTATAGTTCTAGCGATAATACTAGTAAAATATGGCTAAGAGTGCCTGTTATATTGATAATAATAAAAGTAATAAATATATTTATTATACTTCTGTCAATAATAACTGCATTATATGGGTAATAGTGCATGTTACATTGATAATAATAAAAGTAATAAGTATATTTATTATAGTTCTATCGATAATAACTGCATAATATGGGTAATAATGCATGTTATATTGACAATAATATAAGTAATAAGTATATTTATTATAGTTCTAGCGATTATAACTTCATAATATGCGTAACAATGCATGTTATATTGATAATAATAAAAGTAAAAAGTATATTTAATACAGTTCTATCGATAATAACTGCATAATATGGGTAGTAATGGATGTTATATTAAAAATAACGGGATTAATAAGTATAATTATTACAGTTCTAGCGATAATACTAGTAAAATAAGGCTAGGAGTGCCTGTTATATTGATAATAACAAAAGTAATAAGTATATTTATTTTACTTCTGTCGATAATAACTGCATTATATGGGTAATAATGCATGTTATATTCATAATAATATAAGTAATAAGTATAATTATTACAGTTCTAGCGATAATAACACCATTATATGGGTAATAATGCATGTTATATTGATAATAATGTAAGTAATAAGTACAATTATTACAGTTCTACCGATAATACCTCTATTATATGGGTAATAATGCATGTTATATTGATAATAATATGAGTAATAAGTATAGTTATTACAGTTCTAGCGATAATAACTTCTTAATATGGGTAATAATGCATGTTATATTGATGATAATGAAAGTAGTAAGTATATTTATTACAGTTCTAGCGATAATAACTGCATAATATGGCTAATAATGCATGTTATATTGAGAATAATATAAGTAATAAGTATAATTATTACAGTTCTAGCGATAATAACTGCATAATATGGGTAATAATGCACGTTATATTGCTAATAATATGAGTAATGAGTACAATTATTACAGTTCTAGCGATAATAACTGCATTATATGGGTAATAATGCATGTTATATTGATAGTAATATAAGTAATAAGTATAATTATTACAGTTCTAGCGATAATAACTGCATTATATGGGTAATAATGCATGTTATATTGATAACATCGGGAGTAATAAGTATAATTATTATAGTTCTAGCGATAATAATAGTAAAATATGGCTAATAGTGCATGATATATTGATAATAGTAAAAGTAGTAAGTGTATTTATTACAGTTCTATCGATAATAACTGCATAATATGGGTAATAATGCATGTTATATTGAAGATAATAAAAGTAATACGTATATTTATTATAGTTCTAGCGATAATAACTGCATAATATGGGTAATAATGCATGTTATATTGATAATAATATAAGTAATAAGTATATTTATTACAGTTCTATCGATAATAACTTCTTAATATGGGTAATAATGCATGTTATATTGATGATAATGAAAGTAGTAAGTATATTTATTACAGTTCTAGCCATAATAACTGCATAATATGGCTAATAATGCATGTTATATTGATAATATCGGGAGTAATAAGTATAATTATTATAGTTCTAGCGATAATAATAGTAAAATATGGCAAATAGTGCATGTTATGTTGATAATAATAAAACTAATAAATATATTTATTACAGTTCTATCGATAATAACTGCATAATATGGGTAATAATGCACGTTATATTGCTAATAATATGAGTAATGAGTACAATTATTACAGTTCTAGCGATAATAACTGCATTATATGGGTAATAATGCACGTTATATTGCTAACAATATAAGCAATAAGTATAATTATTACAGTTCTAGCGATAATAACTGCATTATATGGGTAATAATGCATGTTATATTGATAATATCGGGAGTAATAAGTATAATTATTATAGTTCTAGCGATAATAATAGTAAAATATGGCAAATAGTGCATGTTATATTGATAATAATAAAAGTAATAAGTATATTTATTACAGTTCTATCGACAATAACTGCATAATATGGGTAATAATGCACGTTATATTGCTAACAATATAAGTAATAAGTATAACTATTACAGTTCTAGCGATAATAACTGCATTATATGGGTAACAATGCACGTTATATTGCTAATAGTATAAGTAATAAGTATAATTATTACAGTTCAAGCGATAATACCTCCATTATATGGGTAATAATGCATGTTATACTGATAATGACATAAGTAATAAGTATAATTATTACAGTTCTAGCGATAATAACTGCATAATATGGGTAATAATGCACGTTATATTGCAAGTAATATAAGTAATGAGTACAATTATTACAGTTCTAGCGATAATAACTGCATTATATGGGTAATAATGCATGTTATATCGATAATAATATAAGTAATAAGTATAATTATTACAGTTCTAGCGATAGTAACTGCATTATATGGGTAATAATGCATGTTATATTGATAACATCGGGAGTAATAAGTATAATTATTATAGTTCTAGCGATAATAATAGTAAAATATGGCTAATAGTGCATGATATATTGATAATAGTAAAAGTAGTAAGTGTATTTATTACAGTTCTATCGATAATAACTGCATAATATGGGTAATAATGCATGTTATATTGATGATAATAAAAGTAATACGTATATTTATTATAGTTCTAGCGATAATAACTGCATAATATGGGTAATAATGCATGTTATATTGATAATAATATAAGTAATCAGTATAATTATTACAGTTCTAGCGATAATACCTCCATTATATGGGTAATAATGCATGTTATGTTGATGATAATGAAAGTAATACGTATATTTATTATAGTTCTAGCGATAATAACTGCATAATATGGGTAATAATGCATGTTATATTGAGAATAATATAAGTAATAAGTATAATTATTACATTTCTAGCGATAATAACTGCATAATATGGGTAATAATACATGTTATATTGAGAATAATATAAGTAATAAGTATAATTATTACAATTCTGGCGATAATAACTGCATTATATGGGTAATAACGCACGTTATATTGCTAATAGTATAAGTAATAAGTATAATTATTACAGTTCTAGCGATAACACCTCCATTATATGGGTAATAATGCATGTTATATTGATAATGATATAAGTAATAAGTATAACTGCTACAGTTCTAGCGATAATAACTGCATAATATAGGTAATAATGCACGTTATATTGCTAATAATATAAGTAATAAGTATAATTATTACAGTTCTAGCGATAATAATAGTAAAGTATGACTAATAGTGCATGATATATTGATAACAGTAAAAGTAATAAGTATATTGATTACAGTTCTATCGATAATAACTGCATAATATGGGTAATAATGCATGTTATATTGATGATAATGAAAGTAGTAAGTATATTTATTACAGTTCTAGCGATAATAACTGCATTATATGCGTAATAAGGCATGTTATATTGATAATATTGGGAGTAATAAGTATAATTATTATAGTTCTAGCGATAATAATAGTAAAATATGGCTAGTAGTGCATGATATATTGATAATAGTAAAAGTAATAAGTATATTTATTACAGTTCTATCGATAATAACTGCATAATATGGGTAATAATGCATGTTATATTGAGAATAATATAAGTAATAAGTATAATTATTACAGTTCTAGCGATAATACCTCCATTATGTGGGTAATAATGCATGTTATACTGATGATAATGAAAGTAATACGTATATTTATTATAGTTCTAGCGATAATAACTGCATAATATGGGTAATAATGCACGTTATATTGCTAACAATATAAGTAATAAGTATAATTATTACAGTTCTAGCGATAATAACTGCATTATATGGGTAATAATGCATGTTATATTGATGATAATGAAAGTAATACGTATATTTATTATAGTTCTAGCGATAATAACTGCATTATATGGGTAATAATGCATGTTATATTGATAATATCGGGAGTAATAAGTATAATTATTATAGTTCTAACGATAATAATAGTAAAATATGGCAAATAGTGCATGTTATATTGATAATAATAAAAGTAATAAGTATATTTATTACAGTCCTATCCATAATAACTGCATAATATGGGTAATAATGCATGTTATATTGATGATAATAAAAGTAATCCGTATATTTATTATAGTTCTAGCGATAATAACTGCATTATATGGGTAATAATGCACGTTATATTGCTAACAATATAAGTAATAAGTATAATTATTACAGTTCTTGCGATAATAACTGCATTATATGGGTAAAAATGCATGTTATATTGATAATATTGGGAGTAATAAGTATATTTATTATGGTTCTAGAGATAATAACTGCATAATATGGGTAATAATGCATGTTATATTGATAATAATATAAGTAATAAGTATAATTATAACAGTTCTAGCGATAATAACTGCATTATATGGGTAATAATGCATGTTATATTGATAATATCGGGAGTAATAAGTATAATTATTATAGTTCTAGCGATAATAATAGTAAAATATGGCAAATAGTGCATGTTATATTGATAATAGTAAAAGTAATAAGTATATTTATTACAGTCCGTTCCATAATAACTGCATAATATGGGTAATAATGAATGTTATATTGATAATAATCTAAGTAATAAGTATAATCATTACAGTTCTAGCGATAATAACTGCATTATATGGGTAATAATGCATGTTATATTGATAATATCGGGAGTAATAAGTATAATTATTATAGTTCTAGCGATAATAATAGTAAAATATGGCAAATAGTGCATGCTATGTTGATAATAATAAAAGTAATAAGTATATTTATTACAGTTCTATCGATAATAACTGCATAATATGGGTAATAATGCATGTTATATTGATGATAATAAAAGTAATACGTATACTTATTATAGTTCTAGCGATAATAACTGCATAATATGGGTAATAATGCATGTTATATTGATAATACTATAAGTAATATGTATATTTATTACAGTTCTATCGATAATAACTTCTTAATATGGGTAATAATGCATGTTATATTGATGATAATGAAAGTAGAAAGTATATTTATTACAGTTCTAGCGATAATAACTGCATAATATGGCTAATAATGCATGTTATATTGATAATATCGGGAGTAATAAGTATAATTATTATAGTTCTAGCGATAATAATAGTAAAATATGGCAAATAGTGCATGTTATGTTGATAATAATAAAAGTAATAAGTATATTTATTACAGTTCTATCGATAATAACTGCATAATATGGGTAATAATGCATGTTATATTGATGATAATAAAAGTAATACGTATATTTATTATAGTTCTAGCGATAATAACTGCATAATATGGGTAATAATGCATGTTATATTGATAATAATATGAGTAATAAGTATAGTTATTACAGTTCTAGCGATAATAACTTCTTAATATGGGTAATAATGCATGTTATATTGATGATAATGAAAGTAGTAAGTATATTTATTACAGTTCTAGCGATAATAACTGCATAATATGGCTAATAATGCATGTTATATTGAGAAAAATATAAGTAATAAGTATAATCATTACAGTTCTAGCGATAATAACTGCATAATATGGGTAATAATGCACGTTATATTGCTAATAATAAAAGTAATGAGTACAATTATTACAGTTCTAGCGATAATAACTGCATAATATAGGTAATAATGCATGTTATATTGATAATATTGGGAGTAATACGTATATTTATTATAGTACTGGCGATAATAACTGCATAATATGGGTAATAATGCATGTTATATTGATAATAATATAAGTAATAAGTATATTTATTACAGTTCTATCGACAATAACTGCATAATATGGGTAATAATGCCCGTTATATTGCTAACAATATAAGTAATAAGTACAATTATTACAGTTCTAGCGATAATAACTGCATTATATGGGTAACAATGCACGTTATATTGCTAATAGTATAAGTAATAAGTATAATTATTACAGTTCAAGCGATAATACCTCCATTATATGGGTAATAATGCATGTTATATTGATAATGGTATAAGTAATAAGTATAATTATTACAGTTCTAGCGATAATAACTGCATTATATGGGTAAAAATGCATTTTATATTGATAATATTGGGAGTAATAAGTATATTTATTATGGTTCTAGGGATAATAACTGCATAATATGGGTAATAATGCATGTTATATTGATAATAATATAAGTAATAAGTATAATTATTACAGTTCTAGCGATAATACCTCCATTATATGGGTAATAATGCATGTTATATTGATAACATCGGGAGTAATAAGTATAATTATTATAGTTCTAGCGATAATAATAGTAAAATATGGCTAATAGTGCATGATATATTGATAATAGTAAAAGTAGTAAGTGTATTTATTACAGTTCTATCGATAATAACTGCATAAAATGGGTAATAATGCATGTTATATTGATAATAATATAAGTAATAAGTATAATTATTACAGTTCTAGCGATAATACCTCCATTATATGGGTAATAATGCATGTTATATTGATGATAATGAAAGTAATACCTATATTTATTATAGTTCTTGCGATAATAACTGCATAATATGGGTAATAATGCATGTTATATTGAGAATAATATAAGTAATAAGTATAATTATTACAGTTCTGGCGATAATAACTGCATTATATGGGTAACAATGCACGTTATATTGCTAATAGTGTAAGTAATAAGTATAATTATTACAGTTCTAGCAATAATACCTCCATTATATGGGTAATAATGCATGTTATGTTGATAATAATATAAGTAATAAGTATAATTATTAGAGTTCTAGCGATAATAACTGCATTATATGCGTAATAATGCATGTTATATTGAGAATAATATAAGTAATAAGTATAATTATTACAGTTCTAGCGATAATAACTGCATTATATGGGTAATAATGCATGTTATATTGATAATATCGGGAGTAATAAGTATAATTATTATAGTTCTAGCGATAATAATAGTAAAATATGGCAAATAGTGCATGTTATATTGATAATAATAAAAGTAATAAGTATATTTATTACAGGTCTATCGACAATAACTGCATAATATGGGTAATAATGCATGTAGTATTGATGATAATAAAAGTAATACGTATATTTATTATAGTTCTAGCGATAATAACTGCATAATATGGGTAATAATGCATGTTATATTGATAATAATATAAGTAATAAGTATAATTATTACAGTTCTAGCGATAATAACTGCATTATATGGGTAATAATGCACGTTATATTGCTAAAAATATAAGTAATAAGTATAATTATTACAGTTCTAGCGATAATAACTGCATTATATGGGTAATAATGCATGTTATATTGATAATATCGGGAGTAATAAGTATAATTATTATAGTTCTAGCGATAATAATAGTAAAATATGGCAAATAGTGCATGTTATATTGATAATAATAAAAGTAATAAGTATATTTATTACAGTCCTATCCATAATAACTGCATAATATGGGTAATAATGCATGTTATATTGATGATAATAAAAGTAATACGTATATTTATTATAGTTCTAGCGATAATATCTGCATTATATGGGTAATAATGCATGTTATATTGATAATAATATGAGTAATAAGTATAGTTATTACAGTTCAAGCGATAATAACTTCTTAATATGGGTAATACTGCATGTTATATTGATGATAATGAAAGTAGTAAGTATATTTATTACAGTTCTAGCGATAATAACTGCATAATATGGCTAATAATGCATGTTATATTGATAATATCGGGAGTAATAAGTATAATTGTTATAGTTCTAGCGATAATAATAGTAAAATATGGCAAATAGTGCATGTTATGTTGATAATAATAAAAGTAATAAGTATATTTATTACAGTTCTATCGATAATAACTGCATAATATGGTTAATAATGCATGTTATATTGATGATAATAATAGTAATACGTATATTTATTATAGTTCTAGCGATAATAACTGCATAATATGGGTAATAATGCATGTTATATTGATAATAATATGAGTAATAAGTATAGTTATTACAGTTATAGCGATAATAACTTCTTAATATGGGTAATAATGCATGTTATATTGATGATAATGAAAGTAGTGAGTATATTTATTACAGTTCTAGCGATAATAACTGCATAATATGGGTAATAATGCATGTTATATTGATAATAATATAAGTAATAAGTATAATTATTACAGTTCTAGCGATAATAACTGCATTATATGGGTAATAATGCACGTTATATTGCTAACAATATAAGCAATAAGTATAATTATTAGAGTTCTAGCGATAATAACTGCATTATATGGGTAATAATGCATGTTATATTGATAATATCGGGAGTAATAAGTATAATTATTATAGTTCTAGCGATAATAATAGTAAAATATGGCAAATAGTGCATGTTATATTGATAATAATAAAAGTAATAAGTATATTTATTACAGTTCTATCGACAATAACTGCATAATATGGGTAATAATGCACGTTATATTGCTAACAATATAAGTAATAAGTATAATTATTACAGTTCTAGCGATAATAACTGCATTATATGGGTAAGAATGGACGTTATATTGCTAATAGTATAAGTAATAAGTATAATTATTACAGTTCTAGCGATAATAACTGCATTATATAGGTAAGAATGGACGTTATATTGATAATGATACAAGTAATAAGTATAATTATTACAGTTCTAGCGATAATAACTTCTTAATATGGGTAATAATGCATGTTATATTGATGATAATGAAAGTAGTAAGTATATTTATTACAGTTCTAGCGATAATAACTGCATAATATGGCTAATAATGCATGTTATATTGAGAATAATATAAGTAATAAGTATAATTATTACAGTTCTAGCGATAATAACTGCATAATATGGGTAATAATGCACGTTATATTGCTAATAATATGAGTAATGAGTACAATTATTACAGTTCTAGCGATAATAACTGCATTATATGGGTAATAATGCATGTTATATTGATAATAATATAAGTAATAAGTATAATTATTACAGTTCTAGCGATAATAACTGCATTATATGGGTAATAATGCATGTTATATTGATAATATCGGGAGTAATAAGTATAATTATTATAGTTCTAGCGATAATAATAGTAAAATATGGCAAATAGTGCATGTTATATTGATAATAATAAAAGTAATAAGTATATTTATTACAGTCCTATCCATAATAACTGCATAATATGGGTAATAATGCATGTTATATTGATGATAATAAAAGTAATACGTATATTTATTATAGTTCTAGCGATAATAACTGCATTATATGGGTAATAATGCATGTTATATTGATAATAATATGAGTAATAAGTATAGTTATTACAGTTCAAGCGATAATAACTTCTTAATATGGGTAATACTGCATGTTATATTGATGATAATGAAAGTAGTAAGTATATTTATTACAGTTCTAGCGATAATAACTGCATAATATGGCTAATAATGCATGTTATATTGATAATATCGGGAGTAATAAGTATAATTATTATAGTTCTAGCGATAATAGTAGTAAAATATGGCAAATAGTGCATGTTATGTTGATAATAATAAAAGTAATAAGTATATTTATTACAGTTCTATCGATAATAACTGCATAATATGGTTAATAATGCATGTTATATTGATGATAATAATAGTAATACGTATATTTATTATAGTTCTAGCGATAATAACTGCATAATATGGGTAATAATGCATGTTATATTGATAATAATATGAGTAATAAGTATAGTTATTACAGTTATAGCGATAATAACTTCTTAATATGGGTAATAATGCATGTTATATTGATGATAATGAAAGTAGTGAGTATATTTATTACAGTTCTAGCGATAATAACTGCATAATATGGGTAATAATGCATGTTATATTGATAATAATATAAGTAATAAGTATAATTATTACAGTTCTAGCGATAATAACTGCATTATATGGGTAATAATGCATGTTATATTGATAATATCGGGAGTAATAAGTATAATTATTATAGTTCTAGCGATAATAATAGTAAAATATGGCAAATAGTGCATGTTATATTGATAATAATAAAAGTAATAAGTATATTTATTACAGTTCTATCGACAATAACTGCATAATATGGGTAATAATGCACGTTATATTGCTAACAATATAAGTAATAAGTATAATTATTACAGTTCTAGCGATAATAACTGCATTATATGGGTAAGAATGGACGTTATATTGCTAATAGTATAAGTAATAAGTATAATTATTACAGTTCTAGCGATAATAACTGCATTATATAGGTAAGAATGGACGTTATATTGATAATGATACAAGTAATAAGTATAATTATTACAGTTCTAGCGATAATAACTTCTTAATATGGGTAATAATGCATGTTATATTGATGATAATGAAAGTAGTAAGTATATTTATTACAGTTCTAGCGATAATAACTGCATAATATGGCTAATAATGCATGTTATATTGAGAATAATATAAGTAATAAGTATAATTATTACAGTTCTAGCGATAATAACTGCATAATATGGGTAATAATGCACGTTATATTGCTAATAATATGAGTAATGAGTACAATTATTACAGTTCTAGCGATAATAACTGCATTATATGGGTAATAATGCATGTTATATTGATAATAATATAAGTAATAAGTATAATTATTACAGTTCTAGCGATAATAACTGCATTATATGGGTAATAATGCATGTTATATTGATAACATCGGGAGTAATAAGTATAATTATTATAGTTCTAGCGATAATAATAGTAAAATATGGCTAATAGTGCATGATATATTGAAAATAGTAAAAGTAGTAAGTGTATTTATTACAGTTCTATCGATAATAACTGCATAATATGGGTAATAATGCATGTTATATTGATGATAATAAAAGTAATACGTATATTTATTATAGTTCTAGCGATAATAACTGCATAATATGGGTAATAATACATGTTATATTGATAATAATATAAGTAATAAGTATATTTATTACAGTTCTATCGATAATAACTTCTTAATATGGGTAATAATGCATGTTATATTGATGATAATGAAAGTAGTAAGTATATTTATTACAGTTCTAGCCATAATAACTGCATAATATGGCTAATAATGCATGTTATATTGATAATATCGGGAGTAATAAGTATAATTATTATAGTTCTAGCGATAATAATAGTAAAATATGGCAAATAGTGCATGTTATGTTGATAATAATAAAACTAATAAATATATTTATTACAGTTCTATCGATAATAACTGCATAATATGGGTAATAATGCAAGTTATATTGATGATAATAAAAGTAATACGTATATTTATTATAGTTCTTGCGATAATAACTGCATAATATGGGTAATAATGCATGTTATATTGAGAATAATATAAGTAATAAGTATAATTATTACAGTTCTGGCGATAATAACTGCATTATATGGGTAACAATGCACGTTATATTGCTAATAGTGTAAGTAATAAGTATAATTATTACAGTTCTAGCAATAATACCTCCATTATATGGGTAATAATGCATGTTATGTTGATAATAATATAAGTAATAAGTATAATTATTACAGTTCTAGCGATAATAACTGCATTATATGGGTAATAATGCATGTTATATTGATAATAATATGAGTAATAAGTATAATTATTACAGTTCTAGCGATAATAACTTCTTAATATGGGTAATAATGCATGTTATATTGATGATAATGAAAGTAGTAAGTAGATTTATTACAGTTCTAGCGATAATAACTGCATTATATGGGTAATAATGCACGTTATATTGCTAACAATATAAGCAATAAGTATAATTATTACAGTTCTAGCGATAATAACTGCATTATATGGGTAATAATGCATGTTATATTGATAATATCGGGAGTAATAAGTATAATTATGATAGTTCTAGCGATAATAATAGTAAAATATGGCAAAAAGTGCATGTTATATTGATAATAATAAAAGTAATAAGTATATTTATTACAGTTCTATCGACAATAACTGCATAATATGGGTAATAATGCACGTTATATTGCTAACAATATAAGTAATAAGTATAACTATTACAGTTCTAGCGATAATAACTGCATTATATGGGTAACAATGCACGTTATATTGCTAATAGTATAAGTAATAAGTATAATTATTACAGTTCAAGCGATAATACCTCCATTATATGGGTAATAATGCATGTTATATTGATAATGGTATAAGTAATAAGTATAATTATTACAGTTCTAGCGATAATAACTGCATTATATGGGTAAAAATGCATTTTATATTGATAATATTGGGAGTAATAAGTATATTTATTATGGTTCTAGGGATAATAACTGCATAATATGGGTAATAATGCATGTTATATTGATAATAATATAAGTAATAAGTATAATTATTACAGTTCTAGCGATAATACCTCCATTATATGGGTAATAATGCATGTTATATTGATAACATCGGGAGTAATAAGTATAATTATTATAGTTCTAGCGATAATAATAGTAAAATATGGCTAATAGTGCATGATATATTGATAATAGTAAAAGTAGTAAGTGTATTTATTACAGTTCTATCGATAATAACTGCATAAAATGGGTAATAATGCATGTTATATTGATAATAATATAAGTAATAAGTATAATTATTACAGTTCTAGCGATAATACCTCCATTATATGGGTAATAATGCATGTTATATTGATGATAATGAAAGTAATACCTATATTTATTATAGTTCTTGCGATAATAACTGCATAATATGGGTAATAATGCATGTTATATTGAGAATAATATAAGTAATAAGTATAATTATTACAGTTCTGGCGATAATAACTGCATTATATGGGTAACAATGCACGTTATATTGCTAATAGTGTAAGTAATAGGTATAATTATTACAGTTCTAGCAATAATACCTCCATTATATGGGTAATAATGCATGTTATGTTGATAATAATATAAGTAATAAGTATAATTATTACAGTTCTAGCGATAATAACTGCATTATATGGGTAATAATGCATGTTATATTGAGAATAATATAAGTAATAAGTATAATTATTACAGTTCTAGCGATAATAACTGCATTATATGGGTAATAATGCATGTTATATTGATAATATCGGGAGTAATAAGTATAATTATTATAGTTCTAGCGATAATAATAGTAAAATATGGCAAATAGTGCCTGTTATATTGATAATAATAAAAGTAATAAGTATATTTATTACAGGTCTATCGACAATAACTGCATAATATGGGTAATAATGCATGTAGTATTGATGATAATAAAAGTAATACGTATATTTATTATAGTTCTAGCGATAATAATTGCATAATATGGGTAATAATACATGTTATATTGATAATAATATAAGTAATAAGTATAATTATTACAGTTCTAGCGATAATAACTGCATTAGATGGGTAATAATGCACGTTATATTGCTAAAAATATAAGTAATAAGTATAATTATTACAGTTCTAGCGATAATAACTGCATTATATGGGTAATAATGCATGTTATATTGATAATATCGAGAGTAATAAGTATAATTATTATAGTTCTAGCGATAATAATAGTAAAATATGGCAAATAGTGCATGTTATATTGATAATAATAAAAGTAATAAGTATATTTATTACAGTCCTATCCATAATAACTGCATAATATGGGTAATAATGCATGTTATATTGATGATAATAAAAGTAATACGTATATTTATTATAGTTCTAGCGATAATAACTGCATTATATGGGTAATAATGCATGTTATATTGATAATAATATGAGTAATAAGTATAGTTATTACAGTTCAAGCGATAATAACTTCTTAATATGGGTAATACTGCATGTTATATTGATGATAATGAAAGTAGTAAGTATATTTATTACAGTTCTAGCGATAATAACTGCATAATATGGCTAATAATGCATGTTATATTGATAATATCGGGAGTAATAAGTATAATTATTATAGTTCTAGCGATAATAATAGTAAAATATGGCAAATAGTGCATGTTATGTTGATAATAATAAAAGTAATAAGTATATTTATTACAGTTCTATCGATAATAACTGCATAATATGGTTAATAATGCATGTTATATTGATGATAATAAAAGTAATACGTATATTTATTATAGTTCTAGCGATAATAACTGCATAATATGGGTAATAATGCATGTTATATTGATGATAATATAAGTAATAAGTATAATTATTACAGTTCTAGCGATAATAACTGCATTATATGGGTAATAATGCACGTTATATTGCTAACAATATAAGCAATAAGTATAATTGTTAGAGTTCTAGCGATAATAACTGCATTATATGGGTAAGAATGGACGTTATATTGCTAATAGTATAAGTAATAAGTATAATTATTACAGTTCTAGCGATAATAACTGCATTATATGGGTAAGAATGGACGTTATATTGATAATGATATAAGTAATAAGTATAATTATTACAGTTCTAGCGATAATACCTCTATTATATGGGTAATAATGCATGTTATATTGATAATGATATAAGTAATAAGTATAATTATTACAGTTCTAGCGATAATAACTGCATAATATGGGTAATAATGCACGTTATATTGCTAATAATATGAGTAATGAGTACAATTATTACAGTTCTAGCGATAATAACTGCATTATATGGGTAATAATGCATGTTATATTGATAACATCGGGAGTAATAAGTATAATTATTATAGTTCTAGCGATAATAATAGTAAAATATGGCTAATAGTGCATGATATATTGATAATAGTAAAAGTAGTAAGTGTATTTATTACAGTTCTATCGATAATAACTGCATAAAATGGGTAATAATGCATGTTATATTGATAATAATATAAGTAATAAGTATAATTATTACAGTTCTAGCGATAATACCTCCATTATATGGGTAATAATGCATGTTATATTGATGATAATGAAAGTAATACCTATATTTATTATAGTTCTTGCGATAATAACTGCATAATATGGGTAATAATGCATGTTATATTGAGAATAATATAAGTAATAAGTATAATTATTACAGTTCTGGCGATAATAACTGCATTATATGGGTAACAATGCACGTTATATTGCTAATAGTGTAAGTAATAGGTATAATTATTACAGTTCTAGCAATAATACCTCCATTATATGGGTAATAATGCATGTTATGTTGATAATAATATAAGTAATAAGTATAATTATTACAGTTCTAGCGATAATAACTGCATTATATGGGTAATAATGCATGTTATATTGAGAATAATATAAGTAATAAGTATAATTATTACAGTTCTAGCGATAATAACTGCATTATATGGGTAATAATGCATGTTATATTGATAATATCGGGAGTAATAAGTATAATTATTATAGTTCTAGCGATAATAATAGTAAAATATGGCAAATAGTGCCTGTTATATTGATAATAATAAAAGTAATAAGTATATTTATTACAGGTCTATCGACAATAACTGCATAATATGGGTAATAATGCATGTAGTATTGATGATAATAAAAGTAATACGTATATTTATTATAGTTCTAGCGATAATAATTGCATAATATGGGTAATAATACATGTTATATTGATAATAATATAAGTAATAAGTATAATTATTACAGTTCTAGCGATAATAACTGCATTAGATGGGTAATAATGCACGTTATATTGCTAAAAATATAAGTAATAAGTATAATTATTACAGTTCTAGCGATAATAACTGCATTATATGGGTAATAATGCATGTTATATTGATAATATCGAGAGTAATAAGTATAATTATTATAGTTCTAGCGATAATAATAGTAAAATATGGCAAATAGTGCATGTTATATTGATAATAATAAAAGTAATAAGTATATTTATTACAGTCCTATCCATAATAACTGCATAATATGGGTAATAATGCATGTTATATTGATGATAATAAAAGTAATACGTATATTTATTATAGTTCTAGCGATAATAACTGCATTATATGGGTAATAATGCATGTTATATTGATAATAATATGAGTAATAAGTATAGTTATTACAGTTCAAGCGATAATAACTTCTTAATATGGGTAATACTGCATGTTATATTGATGATAATGAAAGTAGTAAGTATATTTATTACAGTTCTAGCGATAATAACTGCATAATATGGCTAATAATGCATGTTATATTGATAATATCGGGAGTAATAAGTATAATTATTATAGTTCTAGCGATAATAATAGTAAAATATGGCAAATAGTGCATGTTATGTTGATAATAATAAAAGTAATAAGTATATTTATTACAGTTCTATCGATAATAACTGCATAATATGGTTAATAATGCATGTTATATTGATGATAATAAAAGTAATACGTATATTTATTATAGTTCTAGCGATAATAACTGCATAATATGGGTAATAATGCATGTTATATTGATGATAATATAAGTAATAAGTATAATTATTACAGTTCTAGCGATAATAACTGCATTATATGGGTAATAATGCACGTTATATTGCTAACAATATAAGCAATAAGTATAATTGTTAGAGTTCTAGCGATAATAACTGCATTATATGGGTAAGAATGGACGTTATATTGCTAATAGTATAAGTAATAAGTATAATTATTACAGTTCTAGCGATAATAACTGCATTATATGGGTAAGAATGGACGTTATATTGATAATGATATAAGTAATAAGTATAATTATTACAGTTCTAGCGATAATACCTCTATTATATGGGTAATAATGCATGTTATATTGATAATGATATAAGTAATAAGTATAATTATTACAGTTCTAGCGATAATAACTGCATAATATGGGTAATAATGCACGTTATATTGCTAATAATATGAGTAATGAGTACAATTATTACAGTTCTAGCGATAATAACTGCATTATATGGGTAATAATGCATGTTATATTGATAATAATATAAGTAATAAGAATAATTATTACAGTTCTAGCGATAATAACTGCATTATATGGGTAATAATGCATGTTATATTGATAACATCGGGAGTAATAAGTATAATTATTATAGTTCCAGCGATAATAATAGTAAAATATGGCTAATAGTGCATGATATATTGATAATAGTAAAAGTAGTAAGTGTATTTATTACAGTTCTATCGATAATAACTGCATAATATGGGTAATAATGCATGTTATATTGATGATAATAAAAGTAATACGTATATTTATTATAGTTCTAGCGATAATAACTGCATAATATGGGTAATAATGCATGTTATATTGATAATAATATAAGTAATCAGTATAATTATTACAGTTCTAGCGATAATACCTCCATTATATGGGTAATAATGCATGTTATGTTGATGATAATGAAAGTAATACGTATATTTATTATAGTTCTAGCGATAATAACTGCATAACATGGGTAATAATGCATGTTATATTGAGAATAATATAAGTAATAAGTATAATTATTACATTTCTAGCGATAATAACTGCATAATATGGGTAATAATACATGTTATATTGAGAATAATATAAGTAATAAGTATAATTATTACAATTCTGGCGATAATAACTGCATTATATGGGTAATAACGCACGTTATATTGCTAATAGTATAAGTAATAAGTATAATTATTACAGTTCTAGCGATAACACCTCCATTATATGGGTAATAATGCATGTTATATTGATAATGATATAAGTAATAAGTATAACTGCTACAGTTCTAGCGATAATAACTGCATAATATAGGTAATAATGCACGTTATATTGCTAATAATATAAGTAATAAGTATAATTATTACAGTTCTAGCGATAATAATAGTAAAGTATGACTAATAGTGCATGATATATTGATAACAGTAAAAGTAATAAGTATATTGATTACAGTTCTATCGATAATAACTGCATAATATGGGTAATAATGCATGTTATATTGATGATAATGAAAGTAGTAAGTATATTTATTACAGTTCTAGCGATAATAACTGCATTATATGCGTAATAAGGCATGTTATATTGATAATATTGGGAGTAATAAGTATAATTATTATAGTTCTAGCGATAATAATAGTAAAATATGGCTAGTAGTGCATGATATATTGATAATAGTAAAAGTAATAAGTATATTTATTACAGTTCTATCGATAATAACTGCATAATATGGGTAATAATGCATGTTATATTGAGAATAATATAAGTAATAAGTATAATTATTACAGTTCTAGCGATAATACCTCCATTATGTGGGTAATAATGCATGTTACACTGATGATAATGAAAGTAATACGTATATTTATTATAGTTCTAGCGATAATAACTGCATAATATGGGTAATAATGCACGTTATATTGCTAACAATATAAGTAATAAGTATAATTATTACAGTTCTAGCGATAATAACTGCATTATATGGGTAATAATGCATGTTATATTGATGATAATGAAAGTAATACGTATATTTATTATAGTTCTAGCGATAATAACTGCATTATATGGGTAATAATGCATGTTATATTGATAATATCGGGAGTAATAAGTATAATTATAACAGTTCTAGCGATAATAACTGCATTATATGGGTAATAATGCATGTTATATTGATAATATCGGGAGTAATAAGTATAATTATTATAGTTCTAGCGATAATAATAGTAAAATATGGCAAATAGTGCATGTTATATTGATAATAATAAAAGTAATAAGTATATTTATTAGAGTCCTATCCATAATAACTGCATAATATGGGTAATAATGGATGTTATATTGATAATAATCTAAGTAATAAGTATAATCATTACAGTTCTAGCGATAATAACTGCATTATATGGGTAATAATGCATGTTATATTGATAATACTATAAGTAATATGTATATTTATTACAGTTCTATCGATAATAACTTCTTAATATGGGTAATAATGCATGTTATATTGATGATAATGAAAGTAGAAAGTATATTTATTACAGTTCTAGCGATAATAACTGCATAATATGGCTAATAATGCATGTTATATTGATAATATCGGGAGTAATAAGTATAATTATTATAGTTCTAGCGATAATAATAGTAAAATATGGCAAATAGTGCATGTTATGTTGATAATAATAAAAGTAATAAGTATATTTATTACAGTTCTATCGATAATAACTGCATAATATGGGTAATAATGCATGTTATATTGATGATAATAAAAGTAATACGTATATTTATTATAGTTCTAGCGATAATAACTGCATAATATGGGTAATAATGCATGTTATATTGATAATAATATGAGTAATAAGTATAGTTATTACAGTTCTAGCGATAATAACTTCTTAATATGGGTAATAATGCATGTTATATTGATGATAATGAAAGTAGTAAGTATATTTATTACAGTTCTAGCGATAATAACTGCATAATATGGCTAATAATGCATGTTATATTGAGAATAATATAAGTAATAAGTATAATCATTACAGTTCTAGCGATAATAACTGCATAATATGGGTAATAATGCACGTTATATTGCTAATAATAAAAGTAAGGAGTACAATTATTACAGTTCTAGCGATAATAACTGCATAATATAGGTAATAATGCATGTTATATTGATAATATTGGGAGTAATAGGTATATTTATTATAGTACTGGCGATAATAACTGCATAATATGGGTAATAATGCATGTTATATTGATAATAATATAAGTAATAAGTATAATTATTACAGTTCTAGCGATAATAACTGCATTATATGGGTAATAATGCACGTTATATTGCTAACAATATAAGCAATAAGTATCATTATTACAGTTCTAGCGATAATAATAGTAAAATATGGCAAATAGTGCATGTTATGTTGATAATAATAAAAATAATAAGTATATTTATTACAGTTCTATCGATAATAACTGCATAATATGGGTAATAATGCATGTTATATTGATGATAATAAAAGTAATACGTATATTTATTATAGTTCTAGCGATAATAACTGCATAATATGGGTAATAATGCATGTTATATTGATAATAATATGAGTAATAAGTATAGTTATTACAGTTCTAGCGATAATAACTTCTTAATATGGGTAATAATGCATGTTATATTGATGATAATGAAAGTAGTAAGTATATTTATTACAGTTCTAGCGATAATAACTGCATAATATGGCTAATAATGCATGTCATATTGAGAATAATATAAGTAATAAGTATAATCATTACAGTTCTAGCGATAATAACTGCATAATATGGGTAATAATGCACGTTATATTGCTAATAATAAAAGTAATGAGTACAATTATTACAGTTCTAGCGATAATAACTGCATAATATAGGTAATAATGCATGTTATATTGATAATATTGGGAGTAATACGTATATTTATTATAGTACTGGCGATAATAACTGCATAATATGGGTAATAGTGCATGTTATATTGATAATAATATAAGTAATAAGTATAATTATTACAGTTCTAGCGATAATAACTGCATTATATGGGTAATAATGCACGTTATATTGCTAACAATATAAGCAATAAGTATCATTATTACAGTTCTAGCGATAATAACTGCATTATATGGGTAATAATGCATGTTATATTGATAATATCGGGAGTAATAAGTATAATTATTATAGTTCTAGCGATAATAATAGTAAAATATGGCAAATAGTGCATGTTATATTGATAATAATAAAAGTAATAAGTATATTTATTACAGTTCTATCGACAATAACTGCATAATATGGGTAATAATGCCCGTTATATTGCTAACAATATAAGTAATAAGTACAATTATTACACTTCTAGCGATAATAACTGCATTATATGGGTAACAATGCACGTTATATTGCTAATAGTATAAGTAATAAGTATAATTATTACAGTTCAAGCGATAATACCTCCATTATATGGGTAATAATGCATGTTATATTGATAACATCGGGAGTAATAAGTATAATTATTATAGTTCTAGCGATAATGATAGTAAAATATGGCTAATAGTGCATGATATATTGATAATAGTAAAAGTAGTAAGTGTATTTATTACAGTTCTATCGATAATAACTGCATAAAGTGGGTAATAATGCATGTTATATTGATAATAATATAAGTAATAAGTATAATTATTACAGTTCTAGCGATAATACCTCCATTATATGGGTAATAATGCATGTTATATTGATGATAATGAAAGTAATACCTATATTTATTATAGTTCTTGCGATAATAACTGCATAATATGGGTAATAATGCATGTTATATTGATAATAATATAAGTAATAAGTATAATTATTACAGTTCTAGCGATAATAACTGCATTATATGGGTAATAATGCATGTTATATTGATAACATCGGGAGTAATAAGTATAATTATTATAGTTCTAGCGATAATAATAGTAAAATATGGCTAATAGTGCATGATATATTGATAATAGTAAAAGTAGTAAGTGTATTTATTACAGTTCTATCGATAATAACTGCATAATATGGGTAATAATGCATGTTATATTGATGATAATAAAAGTAATACGTATATTTATTATAGTTCTAGCGATAATAACTGCATAATATGGGTAATAATGCATGCTATATTGATAATAATATAAGTAATAAGTATATTTATTACAGTTCTATCGATAATAAATTCTTAATATGGGTAATAATGCATGTTATATTGATGATAATGAAAGTAGTAAGTATATTTATTACAGTTCTAGCCATAATAACTGCATAATATGGCTAATAATGCATGTTATATGGATAATATCGGGAGTAATAAGTATAATTATTATAGTTCTAGCGATAATAATAGTAAAATATGGCAAATAGTGCATGTTATGTTGATAATAATAAAAGTAATAAGTATATTTATTACAGTTCTATCGATAATAACTGCATAATATGGGTAATAATGCATGTTATATTGATGATAATAAAAGTAATACGTATATTTATTATAGTTCTAGCGATAATAACTGCATAATATGGGTAATAATGCATGTTATATTGATAATAATATGAGTAATAAGTATAATTATTACAGTTCTAGCGATAATAACTTCTTAATATGGGTAATAATGCGTGTTATATTGATGATAATGAAAGTAGTAAGTATATTTATTACAGTTCTAGCGATAATAACTGCATAATATGGCTAATAATGCATGTTATATTGAGAATAATATAAGTAATAAGTATAATCATTACAGTTCTAGCGATAATAACTGCATAATATGGGTAATAATGCACGTTATATTGCTAATAATAAAAGTAATGAGTACAATTATTACAGTTCTAGCGATAATAACTGCATAATATAGGTAATAATGCATGTTATATTGATAATATTGGGAGTAATACGTACATTTATTATAGTTCTAGCGATAATAACTGCATAATATGGGTAATAATGCATGTTATATTGATAATAATATAAGTAATAAGTATAATTATTACAGTTCTAGCGATAATAACTGCATTATATGGGTAATAATGCACGTTATATTGCTAACAATATAAGCAATAAGTATAATTATTACAGTTCTAGCGATAATAACTGCATTATATGGGTAATAATGCATGTTATATTGATAATATCGGGAGTAATAAGTATAATTATTATAGTTCTAGCGATAATAATAGTAAAATATGGCAAAGAGTGCATGTTATATTGATAATAATAAAAGTAATAAGTATATTTATTACAGTTCTATCGACAATAACTGCATAATATGGGTAATAATGCACGTTATATTGCTAACAATATAAGTAATAAGTATAATTATTACAGTTCTAGCGATAATAACTGCATTATGTGGGTAACAATGCACGTTATATTGCTAATAGTATAAGTAATAAGTATAATTATTACAGTTCAAGCGATAATACCTCCATTATATTGGTAATAATGCACGTTATATTGATAATGATATAAGTAATAAGTATAATTATTACAGTTCTAGCGATAATAACTGCATAATATGGGTAATAATGCACGTTATATTGCAAATAATATAAGTAATGAGTACAATTATTACAGTTCTAGCGATAATAACTGCATTATATGGGTAATAATGCATGTTATATCGATAATAATATAAGTAATAAGTATAATTATTACAGTTCTATCGATAATAACTGCATTATATGGGTAAAAATGCATGTTATATTGATAATATTGGGAGTAATAAGTATATTTATTATGGTTCTAGGGATAATAACTGCATAATATGGGTAATAATGCATGTTATATTGATAATAATATAAGTAATCAGTATAATTATTACAGTTCTAGCGATAATACCTCCATTATATGGGTAATAATGCATGTTATGTTGATGATAATGAAAGTAATACGTATATTTATTATAGTTCTAGCGATAATAACTGCATAATATGGGTAATAATGCATGTTATATTGAGAATAATATAAGTAATAAGTATAATTATTACAGTTCTAGCGATAATAACTGCATTATATGGGTAATAATGCACGTTATATTGCTAACAATATAAGTAATAAGTATAATTATTACAGTTCTAGCGATAATAACTGCATTATATGGGTAAGAATGGACGTTATATTGCTAATAGTATAAGTAATAAGTATAATTATTACAGTTCTAGCGATAATACCTCTATTATATGGGTAATAATGCATGTTATATTGATAATGATATAAGTAATAAGTATAATTATTACAGTTCTAGCGATAATAACTGCATAATATGGGTAATAATGCACGTTATATTGCTAATAATATAAGTAATGAGTACAATTATTACAGTTCTAGCGATAATAACTGCATTATATGGGTAATAATGCATGTTATATTGATAATGATATAAGTAATAAGTATAATTATTACAGTTCTAGCGATAATAACTGCATTATATGGGTAATAATGCATGTTATATTGATAACATCGGGAGTAATAAGTATAATTATTATAGTTCTAGCGATAATAATAGTAAAATATGGCTAATAGTGCATGTTATATTGATAATAATAAAAGTAATAAGTATATTTATTACAGTTCTAGCGATAATAACTGCATTATATGGGTAATAATGCATGTTATATTGATAACATCGGGAGTAATAAGTATAATTATTATAGTTCTAGCGATAATAATAGTAAAATATGCCTAATAGTGCATGATATATTGATAATAGTAAAAGTAGTAAGTGTATTTATTACAGTTCTATCGATAATAACTGCATAATATGGGTAATAATGCATGTTATATTGATGATAATAAAAGTAATACGTATATTTATTATAGTTCTAGCGATAGTAACTGCATAATATGGGTAATAATGCATGTTATATTGAGAATAATATCAGTAATAAGTATAATTATTACAGTTCTAGCGATAATAACTGCATTATATGGGTAATAATGCACGTTATATTGCTAACAATATAAGTAATAAGTATAATTATTACAGTTCTAGCGATAATAACTGCATTATATGGGTAAGAATGGACGTTATATTGCTAAAAGTATAAGTAATAAGTATAATTATTATAGTTCTAGCGATAATACCTCTATTATATGGGTAATAATGCATGTTATATTGATAATGATATAAGTAATAAGTATAATTATTACAGTTCTAGCGATAATAACTGCATTATATGGGTAATAATGCATGTTATATTGAGAATAATATAAGTAATAAGTATAATTATTACAGTTCTAGCGATATTAACTGCATTATATGGGTAATAATGCATGTTATATTGATAACATCGGGAGTAATAAGTATAATTGTTATAGTTCTAGCGATAATAATAGTAAAATATGGCTAATAGTGCATGATATATTGATAATAGTAAAAGTAGTGAGTGTATTTATTACAGTTCTATCGATAATAACTGCATAAAATGGGTAATAATGCATGTTATATTGATAATAATATAAGTAATAAGAATAATTATTACAGTTCTAGCGATAATACCTCCATTATATGGGTAATAATGCATGTTATATTGATGATAATGAAAGTAATACCTATATTTATTATAGTTCTTGCGATAATAACTGCATAATATGGGTAATAATGCATGTTATATTGAGAATAATATAAGCAATAAGTATAATTATTACAGTTCTGGCGATAATAACTGCATTATATGGGTAACAATGCACGTTATATTGCTAATAGTGTAAGTAATAAGTATAATTATTACAGTTCCAGCAATAATACCTCCATTATATGGGTAATAATACATGTTATGTTGATAATAATATAAGTAATAAGTATAATTATTACAGTTCTAGCGATAATAACTGCATTATATGGGTAATAATGCATGTTATATTGATAACATCGGGAGTAATAAGTATAATTATTACAGTTCTAGCGATAATAACTGCATAATATGGGTAATAATGCATGTTATATTGATAATAATATGAGTAATAAGTATAATTATTACAGTTCTAGCGATAATAACTGCATTATATGGGTAATAATGCACGTTATATTGCTAACAATATAAGTAATAAGTATAATTATTACAGTTCTAGCGATAATAACTGCATTATATGGGTAATAGTGCATGTTACATTGATAATATTGGGAGTAATAAGTATATTTATTATAGTTCTGGCGATCATAACTGCATAATATGGGTAATAATGCATGTTATATTGATAATATCGGGAGTAATAAGTATAATTATTATAGTTCTAGCGATAATAATAGTAAAATATGGCAAATAGTGTATGTTATATTGATAATAATAAAAGTAATAAGTATATTTATTACAGTTCTATCGACAATAACTGCATAATATGGGTAATAATGCACGTTATATTGCTAACAATATAAGTAATAAGTATAATTATTACAGTTGTAGCGATAATAACTGCATTATATGGGTAATAATGCATGTTATATTGACAACATCGGGAGTAATAAGTATAATTATTATAGTTCTAGCGATAATAATAGTAAAATATGGCTAATAGTGCATGATATATTGATAATAGTAAAAGTAGTAAGTGTATTTATTACAGTTCTATCGATAATAACTGCATAAAATGGGTAATAATGCATGTTATATTGATAATAATATAAGTAATAAGAATAGTTATTACAGTTCTAGCGATAATACCTCCATTATATGGGTAATAATGCATGTTATATTGATGATAATGAAAGTAATACCTATATTTATTATAGTTCTTGCGATAATAACTGCATAATATGGGTAATAATGCATGTTATATTGAGAATAATATAAGTAATAAGTATAATTATTACAGTTCTGGCGATAATAACTGCATTATATGGGTAACAATGCACGTTATATTGCTAATAGTGTAAGTAATAAGTATAATTATTACAGTTCCAGCAATAATACCTCCCTTATATGGGTAATAATACATGTTATGTTGATAATAATATAAGTAATAAGTATAATTATTACAGTTCTAGCGATAATAACTGCATTATATGGGTAATAATGCATGTTATATTGATAACATCGGGAGTAATAAGTATAATTATTACAGTTCTAGCGATAATAACTGCATAATATGGGTAATAATGCATGTTATATTGATAATATCGGGAGTAATAAGTATAATTATTATAGTTCTAGCGATAATAATAGTAAAATATGGCAAATAGTGCATGTTATATTGATAATAATAAAAGTAATAAGTATATTTATTACAGTTCTATCGACAATAACTGCATAATATGGGTAATAATGCACGTTATATTGCTAACAATATAAGTAATAAGTATAATTATTACAGTTGTAGCGATAATAACTGCATTATATGGGTAATAATGCATGTTATATTGACAACATCGGGAGTAATAAGTATAATTATTATAGTTCTAGCGATAATAATAGTAAAATATGGCTAATAGTGCATGATATATTGATAATAGTAAAAGTAGTAAGTGTATTTATTACAGTTCTATCGATAATAACTGCATAAAATGGGTAATAATGCATGTTATATTGATAATAATATAAGTAATAAGAATAGTTATTACAGTTCTAGCGATAATACCTCCATTATATGGGTAATAATGCATGTTATATTGATGATAATGAAAGTAATACCTATATTTATTATAGTTCTTGCGATAATAACTGCATAATATGGGTAATAATGCATGTTATATTGAGAATAATATAAGTAATAAGTATAATTATTACAGTTCTGGCGATAATAACTGCATTATATGGGTAACAATGCACGTTATATTGCTAATAGTGTAAGTAATAAGTATAATTATTACAGTTCCAGCAATAATACCTCCATTATATGGGTAATAATACATGTTATGTTGATAATAATATAAGTAATAAGTATAATTATTACAGTTCTAGCGATAATAACTGCATTATATGGGTAATAATGCATGTTATATTGATAACATCGGGAGTAATAAGTATAATTATTACAGTTCTAGCGATAATAACTGCATAATATGGGTAATAATGCATGTTATATTGATAATATCGGGAGTAATAAGTATAATTATTATAGTTCTAGCGATAATAATAGTAAAATATGGCAAATAGTGCATGTTATATTGATAATAATAAAAGTAATAAGTATATTTATTACAGTTCTATCGACAATAACTGCATAATATGGGTAATAATGCACGTTATATTGCTAACAATATAAGTAATAAGTATAATTATTACAGTTGTAGCGATAATAACTGCATTATATGGGTAATAATGCATGTTATATTGACAACATCGGGAGTAATAAGTATAATTATTATAGTTCTAGCGATAATAATAGTAAAATATGGCTAATAGTGCATGATATATTGATAATAGTAAAAGTAGTAAGTGTATTTATTACAGTTCTATCGATAATAACTGCATAAAATGGGTAATAATGCATGTTATATTGATAATAATATAAGTAATAAGAATAATTATTACAGTTCTAGCGATAATACCTCCATTATATGGGTAATAATGCATGTTATGTTGATGATAATGAAAGTAATACGTATATTTATTATAGTTCTAGCGATAATAACTGCATAATATGGGTAATAATGCATGTTATATTGAGAATAATATAAGTAATAAGTATAATTATTACAGTTCTAGCGATAATAACTGCATTATATGGGTAATAATGCACGTTATATTGCTAACAATATAAGTAATAAGTATAATTATTACAGTTCTAGCGATAATAACTGCATTATATGGGTAAGAATGGACGTTATATTGCTAATAGTATAAGTAATAAGTATAATTATTACAGTTCTAGCGATAATACCTCTATTATATGGGTAATAATGCATGTTATATTGATAATGATATAAGTAATAAGTATAATTATTACAGTTCTAGCGATAATAACTGCATAATATGGGTAATAATGCACGTTATATTGCTAATAATATAAGTAATGAGTACAATTATTACAGTTCTAGCGATAATAACTGCATTATATGGGTAATAATGCATGTTATATTGATAATGATATAAGTAATAAGTATAATTATTACAGTTCTAGCGATAATAACTGCATTATATGGGTAATAATGCATGTTATATTGATAATATCGGGAGTAATAAGTATAATTATTATAGTTCTAGCGATAATAATAGTAAAATATGGCAAATAGTGCATGTTATATTGATAATAATAAATGTAATAAGTATATTTATTACAGTTCTATCCATAATAACTGCATAATATGGGTAATAATGCATGTTATATTGATGATAATAAAAGTAATACGTATATTTATTATAGTTCTAGCGATAATAACTGCATTATATGGGTAATAATGCATGTTATATTGATAACATCGGGAGTAATAAGTATAATTATTATAGTTCTAGCGATAATAATAGTAAAATATGCCTAATAGTGCATGATATATTGATAATAGTAAAAGTAGTAAGTGTATTTATTACAGTTCTATCGATAATAACTGCATAATATGGGTAATAATGCATGTTATATTGATGATAATAAAAGTAATACGTATATTTATTATAGTTCTAGCGATAGTAACTGCATAATATGGGTAATAATGCATGTTATATTGAGAATAATATCAGTAATAAGTATAATTATTACAGTTCTAGCGATAATAACTGCATTATATGGGTAATAATGCACGTTATATTGCTAACAATATAAGTAATAAGTATAATTATTACAGTTCTAGCGATAATAACTGCATTATATGGGTAAGAATGGACGTTATATTGCTAAAAGTATAAGTAATAAGTATAATTATTATAGTTCTAGCGATAATACCTCTATTATATGGGTAATAATGCATGTTATATTGATAATGATATAAGTAATAAGTATAATTATTACAGTTCTAGCGATAATAACTGCATTATATGGGTAATAATGCATGTTATATTGAGAATAATATAAGTAATAAGTATAATTATTACAGTTCTAGCGATATTAACTGCATTATATGGGTAATAATGCATGTTATATTGATAACATCGGGAGTAATAAGTATAATTGTTATAGTTCTAGCGATAATAATAGTAAAATATGGCTAATAGTGCATGATATATTGATAATAGTAAAAGTAGTGAGTGTATTTATTACAGTTCTATCGATAATAACTGCATAAAATGGGTAATAATGCATGTTATATTGATAATAATATAAGTAATAAGAATAATTATTACAGTTCTAGCGATAATACCTCCATTATATGGGTAATAATGCATGTTATATTGATGATAATGAAAGTAATACCTATATTTATTATAGTTCTTGCGATAATAACTGCATAATATGGGTAATAATGCATGTTATATTGAGAATAATATAAGCAATAAGTATAATTATTACAGTTCTGGCGATAATAACTGCATTATATGGGTAACAATGCACGTTATATTGCTAATAGTGTAAGTAATAAGTATAATTATTACAGTTCCAGCAATAATACCTCCATTATATGGGTAATAATACATGTTATGTTGATAATAATATAAGTAATAAGTATAATTATTACAGTTCTAGCGATAATAACTGCATTATATGGGTAATAATGCATGTTATATTGATAACATCGGGAGTAATAAGTATAATTATTACAGTTCTAGCGATAATAACTGCATAATATGGGTAATAATGCATGTTATATTGATAATAATATGAGTAATAAGTATAATTATTACAGTTCTAGCGATAATAACTGCATTATATGGGTAATAATGCACGTTATATTGCTAACAATATAAGTAATAAGTATAATTATTACAGTTCTAGCGATAATAACTGCATTATATGGGTAATAGTGCATGTTACATTGATAATATTGGGAGTAATAAGTATATTTATTATAGTTCTGGCGATCATAACTGCATAATATGGGTAATAATGCATGTTATATTGATAATATCGGGAGTAATAAGTATAATTATTATAGTTCTAGCGATAATAATAGTAAAATATGGCAAATAGTGTATGTTATATTGATAATAATAAAAGTAATAAGTATATTTATTACAGTTCTATCGACAATAACTGCATAATATGGGTAATAATGCACGTTATATTGCTAACAATATAAGTAATAAGTATAATTATTACAGTTGTAGCGATAATAACTGCATTATATGGGTAATAATGCATGTTATATTGACAACATCGGGAGTAATAAGTATAATTATTATAGTTCTAGCGATAATAATAGTAAAATATGGCTAATAGTGCATGATATATTGATAATAGTAAAAGTAGTAAGTGTATTTATTACAGTTCTATCGATAATAACTGCATAAAATGGGTAATAATGCATGTTATATTGATAATAATATAAGTAATAAGAATAGTTATTACAGTTCTAGCGATAATACCTCCATTATATGGGTAATAATGCATGTTATATTGATGATAATGAAAGTAATACCTATATTTATTATAGTTCTTGCGATAATAACTGCATAATATGGGTAATAATGCATGTTATATTGAGAATAATATAAGTAATAAGTATAATTATTACAGTTCTGGCGATAATAACTGCATTATATGGGTAACAATGCACGTTATATTGCTAATAGTGTAAGTAATAAGTATAATTATTACAGTTCCAGCAATAATACCTCCATTATATGGGTAATAATACATGTTATGTTGATAATAATATAAGTAATAAGTATAATTATTACAGTTCTAGCGATAATAACTGCATTATATGGGTAATAATGCATGTTATATTGATAACATCGGGAGTAATAAGTATAATTATTACAGTTCTAGCGATAATAACTGCATAATATGGGTAATAATGCATGTTATATTGATAATATCGGGAGTAATAAGTATAATTATTATAGTTCTAGCGATAATAATAGTAAAATATGGCAAATAGTGCATGTTATATTGATAATAATAAAAGTAATAAGTATATTTATTACAGTTCTATCGACAATAACTGCATAATATGGGTAATAATGCACGTTATATTGCTAACAATATAAGTAATAAGTATAATTATTACAGTTGTAGCGATAATAACTGCATTATATGGGTAATAATGCATGTTATATTGACAACATCGGGAGTAATAAGTATAATTATTATAGTTCTAGCGATAATAATAGTAAAATATGGCTAATAGTGCATGATATATTGATAATAGTAAAAGTAGTAAGTGTATTTATTACAGTTCTATCGATAATAACTGCATAAAATGGGTAATAATGCATGTTATATTGATAATAATATAAGTAATAAGAATAGTTATTACAGTTCTAGCGATAATACCTCCATTATATGGGTAATAATGCATGTTATATTGATGATAATGAAAGTAATACCTATATTTATTATAGTTCTTGCGATAATAACTGCATAATATGGGTAATAATGCATGTTATATTGAGAATAATATAAGTAATAAGTATAATTATTACAGTTCTGGCGATAATAACTGCATTATATGGGTAACAATGCACGTTATATTGCTAATAGTGTAAGTAATAAGTATAATTATTACAGTTCCAGCAATAATACCTCCATTATATGGGTAATAATACATGTTATGTTGATAATAATATAAGTAATAAGTATAATTATTACAGTTCTAGCGATAATAACTGCATTATATGGGTAATAATGCATGTTATATTGATAACATCGGGAGTAATAAGTATAATTATTACAGTTCTAGCGATAATAACTGCATAATATGGGTAATAATGCATGTTATATTGATAATATCGGGAGTAATAAGTATAATTATTATAGTTCTAGCGATAATAATAGTAAAATATGGCAAATAGTGCATGTTATATTGATAATAATAAAAGTAATAAGTATATTTATTACAGTTCTATCGACAATAACTGCATAATATGGGTAATAATGCACGTTATATTGCTAACAATATAAGTAATAAGTATAATTATTACAGTTGTAGCGATAATAACTGCATTATATGGGTAATAATGCATGTTATATTGACAACATCGGGAGTAATAAGTATAATTATTATAGTTCTAGCGATAATAATAGTAAAATATGGCTAATAGTGCATGATATATTGATAATAGTAAAAGTAGTAAGTGTATTTATTACAGTTCTATCGATAATAACTGCATAAAATGGGTAATAATGCATGTTATATTGATAATAATATAAGTAATAAGAATAATTATTACAGTTCTAGCGATAATACCTCCATTATATGGGTAATAATGCATGTTATGTTGATGATAATGAAAGTAATACGTATATTTATTATAGTTCTAGCGATAATAACTGCATAATATGGGTAATAATGCATGTTATATTGAGAATAATATAAGTAATAAGTATAATTATTACAGTTCTAGCGATAATAACTGCATTATATGGGTAATAATGCACGTTATATTGCTAACAATATAAGTAATAAGTATAATTATTACAGTTCTAGCGATAATAACTGCATTATATGGGTAAGAATGGACGTTATATTGCTAATAGTATAAGTAATAAGTATAATTATTACAGTTCTAGCGATAATACCTCTATTATATGGGTAATAATGCATGTTATATTGATAATGATATAAGTAATAAGTATAATTATTACAGTTCTAGCGATAATAACTGCATAATATGGGTAATAATGCACGTTATATTGCTAATAATATAAGTAATGAGTACAATTATTACAGTTCTAGCGATAATAACTGCATTATATGGGTAATAATGCATGTTATATTGATAATGATATAAGTAATAAGTATAATTATTACAGTTCTAGCGATAATAACTGCATTATATGGGTAATAATGCATGTTATATTGATAATATCGGGAGTAATAAGTATAATTATTATAGTTCTAGCGATAATAATAGTAAAATATGGCAAATAGTGCATGTTATATTGATAATAATAAATGTAATAAGTATATTTATTACAGTTCTATCCATAATAACTGCATAATATGGGTAATAATGCATGTTATATTGATGATAATAAAAGTAATACGTATATTTATTATAGTTCTAGCGATAATAACTGCATTATATGGGTAATAATGCATGTTATATTGATAATAATATGAGTAATAAGTATAGTTATTACAGTTCAAGCGATAATAACTTCTTAATATGGGTAATACTGCATGTTATATTGATGATAATGAAAGTAGTAAGTATATTTATTACAGTTCTAGCGATAATAACTGCATAATATGGCTAATAATGCATGTTATATTGATAATATCGGGAGTAATAAGTATAATTATTATAGTTCTAGCGATAATAATAGTAAAATATGGCAAATAGTGCATGTTATGTTGATAATAATAAAAGTAATAAGTATATTTATTACAGTTCTATCGATAATAACTGCATAATATGGTTAATAATGCATGTTATATTGATGATAATAAAAGTAATACGTATATTTATTATAGTTCTAGCGATAATAACTGCATAATATGGGTAATAATGCATGTTATATTGATGATAATATAAGTAATAAGTATAATTATTACAGTTCTAGCGATAATAACTGCATTATATGGGTAATAATGCACGTTATATTGCTAACAATATAAGCAATAAGTATAATTGTTAGAGTTCTAGCGATAATAACTGCATTATATGGGTAAGAATGGACGTTATATTGCTAATAGTATAAGTAATAAGTATAATTATTACAGTTCTAGCGATAATAACTGCATTATATGGGTAAGAATGGACGTTATATTGATAATGATATAAGTAATAAGTATAATTATTACAGTTCTAGCGATAATACCTCTATTATATGGGTAATAATGCATGTTATATTGATAATGATATAAGTAATAAGTATAATTATTACAGTTCTAGCGATAATAACTGCATAATATGGGTAATAATGCACGTTATATTGCTAATAATATGAGTAATGAGTACAATTATTACAGTTCTAGCGATAATAACTGCATTATATGGGTAATAATGCATGTTATATTGATAATAATATAAGTAATAAGAATAATTATTACAGTTCTAGCGATAATAACTGCATTATATGGGTAATAATGCATGTTATATTGATAACATCGGGAGTAATAAGTATAATTATTATAGTTCCAGCGATAATAATAGTAAAATATGGCTAATAGTGCATGATATATTGATAATAGTAAAAGTAGTAAGTGTATTTATTACAGTTCTATCGATAATAACTGCATAATATGGGTAATAATGCATGTTATATTGATGATAATAAAAGTAATACGTATATTTATTATAGTTCTAGCGATAATAACTGCATAATATGGGTAATAATGCATGTTATATTGATAATAATATAAGTAATCAGTATAATTATTACAGTTCTAGCGATAATACCTCCATTATATGGGTAATAATGCATGTTATGTTGATGATAATGAAAGTAATACGTATATTTATTATAGTTCTAGCGATAATAACTGCATAACATGGGTAATAATGCATGTTATATTGAGAATAATATAAGTAATAAGTATAATTATTACATTTCTAGCGATAATAACTGCATAATATGGGTAATAATACATGTTATATTGAGAATAATATAAGTAATAAGTATAATTATTACAATTCTGGCGATAATAACTGCATTATATGGGTAATAACGCACGTTATATTGCTAATAGTATAAGTAATAAGTATAATTATTACAGTTCTAGCGATAACACCTCCATTATATGGGTAATAATGCATGTTATATTGATAATGATATAAGTAATAAGTATAACTGCTACAGTTCTAGCGATAATAACTGCATAATATAGGTAATAATGCACGTTATATTGCTAATAATATAAGTAATAAGTATAATTATTACAGTTCTAGCGATAATAATAGTAAAGTATGACTAATAGTGCATGATATATTGATAACAGTAAAAGTAATAAGTATATTGATTACAGTTCTATCGATAATAACTGCATAATATGGGTAATAATGCATGTTATATTGATGATAATGAAAGTAGTAAGTATATTTATTACAGTTCTAGCGATAATAACTGCATTATATGCGTAATAAGGCATGTTATATTGATAATATTGGGAGTAATAAGTATAATTATTATAGTTCTAGCGATAATAATAGTAAAATATGGCTAGTAGTGCATGATATATTGATAATAGTAAAAGTAATAAGTATATTTATTACAGTTCTATCGATAATAACTGCATAATATGGGTAATAATGCATGTTATATTGAGAATAATATAAGTAATAAGTATAATTATTACAGTTCTAGCGATAATACCTCCATTATGTGGGTAATAATGCATGTTACACTGATGATAATGAAAGTAATACGTATATTTATTATAGTTCTAGCGATAATAACTGCATAATATGGGTAATAATGCACGTTATATTGCTAACAATATAAGTAATAAGTATAATTATTACAGTTCTAGCGATAATAACTGCATTATATGGGTAATAATGCATGTTATATTGATGATAATGAAAGTAATACGTATATTTATTATAGTTCTAGCGATAATAACTGCATTATATGGGTAATAATGCATGTTATATTGATAATATCGGGAGTAATAAGTATAATTATAACAGTTCTAGCGATAATAACTGCATTATATGGGTAATAATGCATGTTATATTGATAATATCGGGAGTAATAAGTATAATTATTATAGTTCTAGCGATAATAATAGTAAAATATGGCAAATAGTGCATGTTATATTGATAATAATAAAAGTAATAAGTATATTTATTAGAGTCCTATCCATAATAACTGCATAATATGGGTAATAATGGATGTTATATTGATAATAATCTAAGTAATAAGTATAATCATTACAGTTCTAGCGATAATAACTGCATTATATGGGTAATAATGCATGTTATATTGATAATACTATAAGTAATATGTATATTTATTACAGTTCTATCGATAATAACTTCTTAATATGGGTAATAATGCATGTTATATTGATGATAATGAAAGTAGAAAGTATATTTATTACAGTTCTAGCGATAATAACTGCATAATATGGCTAATAATGCATGTTATATTGATAATATCGGGAGTAATAAGTATAATTATTATAGTTCTAGCGATAATAATAGTAAAATATGGCAAATAGTGCATGTTATGTTGATAATAATAAAAGTAATAAGTATATTTATTACAGTTCTATCGATAATAACTGCATAATATGGGTAATAATGCATGTTATATTGATGATAATAAAAGTAATACGTATATTTATTATAGTTCTAGCGATAATAACTGCATAATATGGGTAATAATGCATGCTATATTGATAATAATATGAGTAATAAGTATAGTTATTACAGTTCTAGCGATAATAACTTCTTAATATGGGTAATAATGCATGTTATATTGATGATAATGAAAGTAGTAAGTATATTTATTACAGTTCTAGCGATAATAACTGCATAATATGGCTAATAATGCATGTTATATTGAGAATAATATAAGTAATAAGTATAATCATTACAGTTCTAGCGATAATAACTGCATAATATGGGTAATAATGCACGTTATATTGCTAATAATAAAAGTAAGGAGTACAATTATTACAGTTCTAGCGATAATAACTGCATAATATAGGTAATAATGCATGTTATATTGATAATATTGGGAGTAATAGGTATATTTATTATAGTACTGGCGATAATAACTGCATAATATGGGTAATAATGCATGTTATATTGATAATAATATAAGTAATAAGTATAATTATTACAGTTCTAGCGATAATAACTGCATTATATGGGTAATAATGCACGTTATATTGCTAACAATATAAGCAATAAGTATCATTATTACAGTTCTAGCGATAATAATAGTAAAATATGGCAAATAGTGCATGTTATGTTGATAATAATAAAAGTAATAAGTATATTTATTACAGTTCTATCGATAATAACTGCATAATATGGGTAATAATGCATGTTATATTGATGATAATAAAAGTAATACGTATATTTATTATAGTTCTAGCGATAATAACTGCATAATATGGGTAATAATGCATGTTATATTGATAATAATATGAGTAATAAGTATAGTTATTACAGTTCTAGCGATAATAACTTCTTAATATGGGTAATAATGCATGTTATATTGATGATAATGAAAGTAGTAAGTATATTTATTACAGTTCTAGCGATAATAACTGCATAATATGGCTAATAATGCATGTCATATTGAGAATAATATAAGTAATAAGTATAATCATTACAGTTCTAGCGATAATAACTGCATAATATGGGTAATAATGCACGTTATATTGCTAATAATAAAAGTAATGAGTACAATTATTACAGTTCTAGCGATAATAACTGCATAATATAGGTAATAATGCATGTTATATTGATAATATTGGGAGTAATACGTATATTTATTATAGTACTGGCGATAATAACTGCATAATATGGGTAATAGTGCATGTTATATTGATAATAATATAAGTAATAAGTATAATTATTACAGTTCTAGCGATAATAACTGCATTATATGGGTAATAATGCACGTTATATTGCTAACAATATAAGCAATAAGTATCATTATTACAGTTCTAGCGATAATAACTGCATTATATGGGTAATAATGCATGTTATATTGATAATATCGGGAGGAATAAGTATAATTATTATAGTTCTAGCGATAATAATAGTAAAATATGGCAAATAGTGCATGTTATATTGATAATAATAAAAGTAATAAGTATATTTATTACAGTTCTATCGACAATAACTGCATAATATGGGTAATAATGCCCGTTATATTGCTAACAATATAAGTAATAAGTACAATTATTACACTTCTAGCGATAATAACTGCATTATATGGGTAACAATGCACGTTATATTGCTAATAGTATAAGTAATAAGTATAATTATTACAGTTCAAGCGATAATACCTCCATTATATGGGTAATAATGCATGTTATATTGATAACATCGGGAGTAATAAGTATAATTATTATAGTTCTAGCGATAATGATAGTAAAATATGGCTAATAGTGCATGATATATTGATAATAGTAAAAGTAGTAAGTGTATTTATTACAGTTCTATCGATAATAACTGCATAAAGTGGGTAATAATGCATGTTATATTGATAATAATATAAGTAATAAGTATAATTATTACAGTTCTAGCGATAATACCTCCATTATATGGGTAATAATGCATGTTATATTGATGATAATGAAAGTAATACCTATATTTATTATAGTTCTTGCGATAATAACTGCATAATATGGGTAATAATGCATGTTATATTGATAATAATATAAGTAATAAGTATAATTATTACAGTTCTAGCGATAATAACTGCATTATATGGGTAATAATGCACGTTATATTGCTAACAATATAAGCAATAAGTATAATTATTAGAGTTCTAGCGATAATAACTGCATTATATGGGTAAGAATGGACGTTATATTGATAATAGTATAAGTAATAAGTATAATTATTACAGTTCTAGCGATAATAACTGCATTATATGGGTAAGAATGGACGTTATATTGATAATGATATAAGTAATAAGTATAATTATTACAGTTCTAGCGATAATACCTCTATTATATGGGTAATAATGCATGTTATATTGATAATGATATAAGTAATAAGTATAATTATTACAGTTCTAGCGATAATAACTGCATTATATGGGTAATAATGCACGTTATATTGCTAACAATATAAGTAATAAGTATAATTATTACAGTTCTAGCGATAATACCTCTATTATATGGGTAATAATGCATGTTATATTGATAATGATATAAGTAATAAGTATAATTATTACAGTTCTAGCGATAATAACTGCATTATATGGGTAATAATGCATGTTATATTGAGAATAATATAAGTAATAAGTATAATTATTACAGTTCTAGCGATATTAACTGCATTATATGGGTAATAATGCATGTTATATTGATAACATCGGGAGTAATAAGTATAATTGTTATAGTTCTAGCGATAATAATAGTAAAATATGGCTAATAGTGCATGATATATTGATAATAGTAAAAGTAGTGAGTGTATTTATTACAGTTCTATCGATAATAACTGCATAAAATGGGTAATAATGCATGTTATATTGATAATAATATAAGTAATAAGAATAATTATTACAGTTCTAGCGATAATACCTCCATTATATGGGTAATAATGCATGTTATATTGATGATAATGAAAGTAATACCTATATTTATTATAGTTCTTGCGATAATAATTGCATAATATGGGTAATAATGCATGTTATATTGAGAATAATATAAGCAATAAGTATAATTATTACAGTTCTGGCGATAATAACTGCATTATATGGGTAACAATGCACGTTATATTGCTAATAGTGTAAGTAATAAGTATAATTATTACAGTTCTAGCAATAATACCTCCATTATATGGGTAATAATACATGTTATGTTGATAATAATATAAGTAATAAGTATAATTATTACAGTTCTAGCGATAATAACTGCATTATATGGGTAATAATGCATGTTATATTGAGAATAATATAAGTAATAAGTATAATTATTACAGTTCTAGCGATATTAACTGCATTATATGGGTAATAATGCATGATATATTGATAACATCGGGAGTCATAAGTATAATTGTTATAGTTCTAGCGATAATAATAGTAAAATATGGCTAATAGTGCATGATATATTGATAATAGTAAAAGTAGTAAGTGTATTTATTACAGTTCTATCGATAATAACTGCATAAAATGGGTAATAATGCATGTTATATTGATAATAATATAAGTAATAAGAATAGTTATTACAGTTCTAGCGATAATACCTCCATTATATGGGTAATAATGCATGTTATATTGACGATAATGAAAGTAATACCTATATTTATTATAGTTCTTGCGATAATAACTGCATAATATGGGTAATAATGCATGTTATATTGAGAATAATATAAGTAATAAGTATAATTATTACAGTTCTGGCGATAATAACTGCATTATATGGGTAACAATGCACGTTATATTGCTAATAGTGTAAGTAATAAGTATAATTATTACAGTTCCAGCAATAATACCTCCATTATATGGGTAATAATACATGTTATGTTGATAATAATATAAGTAATAAGTATAATTATTACAGTTCTAGCGATAATAACTGCATTATATGGGTAATAATGCATGTTATATTGATAACATCGGGAGTAATAAGTATAATTATTACAGTTCTAGCGATAATAACTGCATAATATGGGTAATAATGCATGTTATATTGATAATAATATGAGTAATAAGTATAATTATTACAGTTCTAGCGATAATAACTGCATTATATGGGTAATAATGCACGTTATATTGCTAACAATATAAGTAATAAGTATAATTATTACAGTTCTAGCGATAATAACTGCATTATATGGGTAATAGTGCATGTTACATTGATAATGTTGGGAGTAATAAGTATATTTATTATAGTTCTGGCGATCATAACTGCATAATATGGGTAATAATGCATGTTATATTGATAATATCGGGAGTAATAAGTATAATTATTATAGTTCTAGCGATAATAATAGTAAAATATGGCAAATAGTGCATGTTATATTGATAATAATAAAAGTAATAAGTATATTTATTACAGTTCTATCGACAATAACTGCATAATATGGGTAATAATGCACGTTATATTGCTAACAATATAAGTAATAAGTATAATTATTACAGTTGTAGCGATAATAACTGCATTATATGGGTAATAATGCATGTTATATTGACAACATCGGGAGTAATAAGTATAATTATTATAGTTCTAGCGATAATAATAGTAAAATATGGCTAATAGTGCATGATATATTGATAATAGTAAAAGTAGTAAGTGTATTTATTACAGTTCTATCGATAATAACTGCATAAAATGGGTAATAATGCATGTTATATTGATAATAATATAAGTAATAAGAATAGTTATTACAGTTCTAGCGATAATACCTCCATTATATGGGTAATAATGCATGTTATATTGATGATAATGAAAGTAATACCTATATTTATTATAGTTCTTGCGATAATAACTGCATAATATGGGTAATAATGCATGTTATATTGAGAATAATATAAGTAATAAGTATAATTATTACAGTTCTGGCGATAATAACTGCATTATATGGGTAACAATGCACGTTATATTGCTAATAGTGTAAGTAATAAGTATAATTATTACAGTTCCAGCAATAATACCTCCATTATATGGGTAATAATACATGTTATGTTGATAATAATATAAGTAATAAGTATAATTATTACAGTTCTAGCGATAATAACTGCATTATATGGGTAATAATGCATGTTATATTGATAACATCGGGAGTAATAAGTATAATTATTACAGTTCTAGCGATAATAACTGCATAATATGGGTAATAATGCATGTTATATTGATAATATCGGGAGTAATAAGTATAATTATTATAGTTCTAGCGATAATAATAGTAAAATATGGCAAATAGTGCATGTTATATTGATAATAATAAAAGTAATAAGTATATTTATTACAGTTCTATCGACAATAACTGCATAATATGGGTAATAATGCACGTTATATTGCTAACAATATAAGTAATAAGTATAATTATTACAGTTGTAGCGATAATAACTGCATTATATGGGTAATAATGCATGTTATATTGACAACATCGGGAGTAATAAGTATAATTATTATAGTTCTAGCGATAATAATAGTAAAATATGGCTAATAGTGCATGATATATTGATAATAGTAAAAGTAGTAAGTGTATTTATTACAGTTCTATCGATAATAACTGCATAAAATGGGTAATAATGCATGTTATATTGATAATAATATAAGTAATAAGAATAGTTATTACAGTTCTAGCGATAATACCTCCATTATATGGGTAATAATGCATGTTATATTGATGATAATGAAAGTAATACCTATATTTATTATAGTTCTTGCGATAATAACTGCATAATATGGGTAATAATGCATGTTATATTGAGAATAATATAAGTAATAAGTATAATTATTACAGTTCTGGCGATAATAACTGCATTATATGGGTAACAATGCACGTTATATTGCTAATAGTGTAAGTAATAAGTATAATTATTACAGTTCCAGCAATAATACCTCCATTATATGGGTAATAATACATGTTATGTTGATAATAATATAAGTAATAAGTATAATTATTACAGTTCTAGAGATAATAACTGCATTATATGGGTAATAATGCATGTTATATTGATAACATCGGGAGTAATAAGTATAATTATTACAGTTCTAGCGATAATAACTGCATAATATGGGTAATAATGCATGTTATATTGATAATATCGGGAGTAATAAGTATAATTATTATAGTTCTAGCGATAATAATAGTAAAATATGGCAAATAGTGCATGTTATATTGATAATAATAAAAGTAATAAGTATATTTATTACAGTTCTATCGACAATAACTGCATAATATGGGTAATAATGCACGTTATATTGCTAACAATATAAGTAATAAGTATAATTATTACAGTTGTAGCGATAATAACTGCATTATATGGGTAATAATGCATGTTATATTGACAACATCGGGAGTAATAAGTATAATTATTATAGTTCTAGCGATAATAATAGTAAAATATGGCTAATAGTGCATGATATATTGATAATAGTAAAAGTAGTAAGTGTATTTATTACAGTTCTATCGATAATAACTGCATAAAATGGGTAATAATGCATGTTATATTGATAATAATATAAGTAATAAGAATAATTATTACAGTTCTAGCGATAATACCTCCATTATATGGGTAATAATGCATGTTATGTTGATGATAATGAAAGTAATACGTATATTTATTATAGTTCTAGCGATAATAACTGCATAATATGGGTAATAATGCATGTTATATTGAGAATAATATAAGTAATAAGTATAATTATTACAGTTCTAGCGATAATAACTGCATTATATGGGTAATAATGCACGTTATATTGCTAACAATATAAGTAATAAGTATAATTATTACAGTTCTAGCGATAATAACTGCATTATATGGGTAAGAATGGACGTTATATTGCTAATAGTATAAGTAATAAGTATAATTATTACAGTTCTAGCGATAATACCTCTATTATATGGGTAATAATGCATGTTATATTGATAATGATATAAGTAATAAGTATAATTATTACAGTTCTAGCGATAATAACTGCATAATATGGGTAATAATGCACGTTATATTGCTAATAATATAAGTAATGAGTACAATTATTACAGTTCTAGCGATAATAACTGCATTATATGGGTAATAATGCATGTTATATTGATAATGATATAAGTAATAAGTATAATTATTACAGTTCTAGCGATAATAACTGCATTATATGGGTAATAATGCATGTTATATTGATAATATCGGGAGTAATAAGTATAATTATTATAGTTCTAGCGATAATAATAGTAAAATATGGCAAATAGTGCATGTTATATTGATAATAATAAATGTAATAAGTATATTTATTACAGTTCTATCGATAATAACTGCATAATATGGGTAATAATGCATGTTATATTGATGATAATAAAAGTAATACGTATATTTATTATAGTTCTAGCGATAATAACTGCATAATATGGGTAATAATGCATGTTATATTGATAATAATATGAGTAATAAGTATCATTATTACAGTTCTAGCGATAATAACTGCATTATATGGGTAATAATGCACGTTATATTGCTAACAATATAAGTAATAAGTAAAATTATTACAGTTCTAGCGATAATAACTGCATTATATGGGTAATAATGCATGTTACATTGATAATATTGGGAGTAATAAGTATATTTATTATAGTTCTGGCGATCATAACTGCATAATATGGGTAATAATGCATGTTATATTGATAATATCGGGAGTAATAAGTATAATTATTATAGTTCTAGCGATAATAATAGTAAAATATGGCAAATAGTGCATGTTATATTGATAATAATAAAAGTAATAAGTATATTTATTACAGTTCTATCGACAATAACTGCATAATATGGGTAATAATGCACGTTATATTGCTAACAATATAAGTAATAAGTATAATTATTACAGTTCTAGCGATAATAACTGCATAATATGGGTAATAATGCACGTTATATTGCTAATAATATAAGTAATGAGTACAATTATTACAGTTCTAGCGATAATAACTGCATTATATGGGTAATAATGCATGTTATATTGATAATAATATAAGTAATAAGTATAATTATTACAGTTCTAGCGATAATAACTGCATTATATGGGTAATAATGCATGTTATATTGATAACATCGGGAGTAATAAGTATAATTATTATAGTTCTAGCGATAATAATAGTAAAATATGGCTAATAGTGCATGTTATATTGATAATAATAAAAGTAATAAGTATATTTATTACAGTTCTAGCGATAATAACTGCATTATATGGGTAATAATGCATGTTATATTGATAACATCGGGAGTAATAAGTATAATTATTATAGTTCTAGCGATAATAATAGTAAAATATGCCTAATAGTGCATGATATATTGATAATAGTAAAAGTAGTAAGTGTATTTATTACAGTTCTATCGATAATAACTGCATAATATGGGTAATAATGCATGTTATATTGATGATAATAAAAGTAATACGTATATTTATTATAGTTCTAGCGATAGTAACTGCATAATATGGGTAATAATGCATGTTATATTGAGAATAATATCAGTAATAAGTATAATTATTACAGTTCTAGCGATAATAACTGCATTATATGGGTAATAATGCACGTTATATTGCTAACAATATAAGTAATAAGTATAATTATTACAGTTCTAGCGATAATAACTGCATTATATGGGTAAGAATGGACGTTATATTGCTAAAAGTATAAGTAATAAGTATAATTATTATAGTTCTAGCGATAATACCTCTATTATATGGGTAATAATGCATGTTATATTGATAATGATATAAGTAATAAGTATCATTATTACAGTTCTAGCGATAATAACTGCATAATATGGGTAATAATGCATGTTATATTGCTAATAACATGAGTAATGAGTACAATTATTACAGTTCTAGCGATAATAACTGCATTATATGGGTAATAATGCACGTTATATTGCTAACAATATAAGCAATAAGTATAATTATTACAGTTCTAGCGATAATAACTGCATTATATGGGTAATAATGCATGTTACATTGATAATATTGGGAGTAATAAGTATATTTATTATAGTTCTGGCGATCATAACTGCATGATATGGGTAATAATACATGTTATATTGATAATATCGGGAGTAATAAGTATAATTATTATAGTTCTAGCGATAATAATAGTAAAATATGGCAAATAGTGCATGTTATATTGATAATAATAAAAGTAGTAAGTGTATTTATTACAGTTCTATCGATAATAACTGCATAAAATGGGTAATAATGCATGTTATATTGATAATAATATAAGTAATAAGAATAATTATTACAGTTCTAGCGATAATACCTCCATTATATGGGTAATAATGCATGTTATATTGATGATAATGAAAGTAATACCTATATTTATTATAGTTCTTGCGATAATAACTGCATAATATGGGTAATAATGCATGTTATATTGAGAATAATATAAGCAATAAGTATAATTATTACAGTTCTGGCGATAATAACTGCATTATATGGGTAACAATGCACGTTATATTGCTAATAGTGTAAGTAATAAGTATAATTATTACAGTTCTAGCAATAATACCTCCATTATATGGGTAATAATACATGTTATGTTGATAATAATATAAGTAATAAGTATAATTATTACAGTTCTAGCGATAATAACTGCATTATATGGGTAATAATGCATGTTATATTGAGAATAATATAAGTAATAAGTATAATTATTACAGTTCTAGCGATATTAACTGCATTATATGGGTAATAATGCATGTTATATTGATAACATCGGGAGTAATAAGTATAATTGTTATAGTTCTAGCGATAATAATAGTAAAATATGGCTAATAGTGCATGATATATTGATAATAGTAAAAGTAGTAAGTGTATTTATTACAGTTCTATCGATAATAACTGCATAAAATGGGTAATAATGCATGTTATATTGATAATAATATAAGTAATAAGAATAATTATTACAGTTCTAGCGATAATACCTCCATTATATGGGTAATAATGCATGTTATATTGATGATAATGAAAGTAATACCTATATTTATTATAGTTCTTGCGATAATAACTGCATAATATGGGTAATAATGCATGTTATATTGAGAATAATATAAGCAATAAGTATAATTATTACAGTTCTGGCGATAATAACTGCATTATATGGGTAACAATGCACGTTATATTGCTAATAGTGTAAGTAATAAGTATAATTATTACAGTTCTAGCAATAATACCTCCATTATATGGGTAATAATACATGTTATGTTGATAATAATATAAGTAATAAGTATAATTATTACAGTTCTAGCGATAATAACTGCATTATATGGGTAATAATGCATGTTATATTGAGAATAATATAAGTAATAAGTATAATTATTACAGTTCTAGCGATATTAACTGCATTATATGGGTAATAATGCATGTTATATTGATAACATCGGGAGTAATAAGTATAATTGTTATAGTTCTAGCGATAATAATAGTAAAATATGGCTAATAGTGCATGATGTATTGATAATAGTAAAAGTAGTAAGTGTATTTATTACAGTTCTATCGATAATAACTGCATAAAATGGGTAATAATGCATGTTATATTGATAATAATATAAGTAATAAGAATAGTTATTACAGTTCTAGCGATAATACCTCCATTATATGGGTAATAATGCATGTTATATTGATGATAATGAAAGTAATACCTATATTTATTATAGTTCTTGCGATAATAACTGCATAATATGGGTAATAATGCATGTTATATTGAGAATAATATAAGTAATAAGTATAATTATTACAGTTCTGGCGATAATAACTGCATTATATGGGTAACAATGCACGTTATATTGCTAATAGTGTAAGTAATAAGTATAATTATTACAGTTCCAGCAATAATACCTCCATTATATGGGTAATAACACATGTTATGTTGATAATAATATAAGTAATAAGTATAATTATTACAGTTCTAGCGATAATAACTGCATTATATGGGTAATAATGCATGTTATATTGATAACATCGGGAGTAATAAGTATAATTATTACAGTTCTAGCGATAATAACTGCATAATATGGGTAATAATGCATGTTATATTGATAATAATATGAGTAATAAGTATAATTATTACAGTTCTAGCGATAATAACTGCATTATATGGGTAATAATGCACGTTATATTGCTAACAATATAAGTAATAAGTATAATTATTACAGTTCTAGCGATAATAACTGCATTATATGGGTAATAGTGCATGTTACATTGATAATATTGGGAGTAATAAGTATAATTATTATAGTTCTAGCGATAATAATAGTAAAATATGGCTAATAGTGCATGATATATTGATAATAGTAAAAGTAGTAAGTGTATTGATTACAGTTCTATCGATAATAACTGCATAAAATGGGTAATAATGCATGTTATATCGATAATAATATAAGTAATAAGAATAATTATTACAGTTCTAGCGATAATACCTCCATTATATGGGTAATAATGCATGTTATATTGATGATAATGAAAGTAATACCTATATTTATTATAGTTCTTGCGATAATAACTGCATAATATGGGTAATAATGCATGTTATATTGAGAATAATATAAGTAATAAGTATAATTATTACAGTTCTGGCGATAATAACTGCATTATATGGGTAACAATGCACGTTATATTGCTAATAGTGTAAGTAATAAGTATAATTATAACAGTTCTAGCAATAATACCTCCATTATATGGGTAATAATACATGTTATGTTGATAATAATATAAGTAATAAGTATAATTATTACAGTTCTAGCGATAATAACTGCATAATATGGGTAATAATGCACGTTATATTGCTAATAATATGAGTAATGAGTACAATTATTACAGTTCTAGCGATAATAACTGCATTATATGGGTAATAATGCATGTTATATTGATAATAATATAAGTAATAAGTATAATTATTACAGTTCTAGCGATAATAACTGCATTATATGGGTAATAATGCATGTTATATTGATAACATCGGGAGTAATAAGTATAATTATTATAGTTCTAGCGATAATAATAGTAAAATATGGCTAATAGTGCATGTTATGTTGATAATAATAAAAGTAATAAGTATATTTATTATAGTTCTATAGATAATAACTGCATAATATGGGTAATAATGCATGTTATATTGATGATAATAAAAGTAGTAAGTATATTTATTACAGTTCTAGCATTTATAACTGCATAATATGCGTAATAATGCATGTTATATTGATAATAATATAAGTAATAAGTATAATTATTACAGTTCTAGCGATAATAACTGCATTATATGGGTAATAATGCATGTTATATTGATAATATTGGGAGTAATAAGTATAATTATTATAGTTCTAGCGATAATGATAGTAAAATATGGCTAATAATGCATGTTATATTGATAATAATATAAGTAATAAGTATAATTATTACAGTTCTAGCGATAATAACTGCATTATATGGGTAATAATGCATGTTATATTGACAACATCGGGAGTAATAAGTATAATTATTATAGTTCTAGCGATAATAATAGTAAAATATGGCTAATAGTGCATGTTATATTGATAATAATAAAAGTAATAAGTATATTTATTACAGTTCTAGCGATAATAACTGCATTATATGGGTAATAATGCATGTTATATTGATAACATCGGGAGTAATAAGTATAATTATTATAGTTCTAGCGATAATAATAGTAAAATATGCCTAATAGTGCATGATATATTGATAATAGTAAAAGTAGTAAGTGTATTTATTACAGTTCTATCGATAATAACTGCATAATATGGGTAATAATGCATGTTATATTGATGATAATAAAAGTAATACGTATATTTATTATAGTTCTAGCGATAGTAACTGCATAATATGGGTAATAATGCATGTTATATTGAGAATAATATCAGTAATAAGTATAATTATTACAGTTCTAGCGATAATAACTGCATTATATGGGTAATAATGCACGTTATATTGCTAACAATATAAGTAATAAGTATAATTATTACAGTTCTAGCGATAATAACTGCATTATATGGGTAAGAATGGACGTTATATTGCTAAAAGTATAAGTAATAAGTATAATTATTATAGTTCTAGCGATAATACCTCTATTATATGGGTAATAATGCATGTTATATTGATAATGATATAAGTAATAAGTATCATTATTACAGTTCTAGCGATAATAACTGCATAATATGGGTAATAATGCATGTTATATTGCTAATAACATGAGTAATGAGTACAATTATTACAGTTCTAGCGATAATAACTGCATTATATGGGTAATAATGCACGTTATATTGCTAACAATATAAGCAATAAGTATAATTATTACAGTTCTAGCGATAATAACTGCATTATATGGGTAATAATGCATGTTACATTGATAATATTGGGAGTAATAAGTATATTTATTATAGTTCTGGCGATCATAACTGCATGATATGGGTAATAATGCATGTTATATTGATAATATCGGGAGTAATAAGTATAATTATTATAGTTCTAGCGATAATAATAGTAAAATATGGCAAATAGTGCATGTTATATTGATAATAATAAAAGTAGTAAGTGTATTTATTACAGTTCTATCGATAATAACTGCATAAAATGGGTAATAATGCATGTTATATTGATAATAATATAAGTAATAAGAATAATTATTACAGTTCTAGCGATAATACCTCCATTATATGGGTAATAATGCATGTTATATTGATGATAATGAAAGTAATACCTATATTTATTATAGTTCTTGCGATAATAACTGCATAATATGGGTAATAATGCATGTTATATTGAGAATAATATAAGCAATAAGTATAATTATAACAGTTCTGGCGATAATAACTGCATTATATGGGTAACAATGCACGTTATATTGCTAATAGTGTAAGTAATAAGTATAATTATTACAGTTCTAGCAATAATACCTCCATTATATGGGTAATAATACATGTTATGTTGATAATAATATAAGTAATAAGTATAATTATTACAGTTCTAGCGATAATAACTGCATTATATGGGTAATAATGCATGTTATATTGAGAATAATATAAGTAATAAGTATAATTATTACAGTTCTAGCGATATTAACTGCATTACATGGGTAATAATGCATGTTATATTGATAACATCGGGAGTAATAAGTATAATTGTTATAGTTCTAGCGATAATAATAGTAAAATATGGCTAATAGTGCATGATATATTGATAATAGTAAAAGTAGTAAGTGTATTTATTACAGTTCTATCGATAATAACTGCATAAAATGGGTAATAATGCATGTTATATTGATAATAATATAAGTAATAAGAATAGTTATTACAGTTCTAGCGATAATACCTCCATTATATGGGTAATAATGCATGTTATATTGATGATAATGAAAGTAATACCTATATTTATTATAGTTCTTGCGATAATAACTGCATAATATGGGTAATAATGCATGTTATATTGAGAATAATATAAGTAATAAGTATAATTATTACAGTTCTGGCGATAATAACTGCATTATATGGGTAACAATGCACGTTATATTGCTAATAGTGTAAGTAATAAGTATAATTATTACAGTTCCAGCAATAATACCTCCATTATATGGGTAATAATACATGTTATGTTGATAATAATATAAGTAATAAGTATAATTATTACAGTTCTAGCGATAATAACTGCATTATATGGGTAATAATGCATGTTATATTGATAACATCGGGAGTAATAAGTATAATTATTACAGTTCTAGCGATAATAACTGTATAATATGGGTAATAATGCATGTTATATTGATAATAATATGAGTAATAAGTATAATTATTACAGTTCTAGCGATAATAACTGCATTATATGGGTAATAATGCACGTTATATTGCTAACAATATAAGTAATAAGTATAATTATTACAGTTCTAGCGATAATAACTGCATTATATGGGTAATAGTGCATGTTACATTGATAATATTGGGAGTAATAAGTATATTTATTATAGTTCTGGCGATCATAACTGCATAATATGGGTAATAATGCATGTTATATTGATAATATCGGGAGTATTAAGTATAATTATTATAGTTCTAGCGATAATAATAGTAAAATATGGCAAATAGTGCATGATATATTGATAATAGTAAAAGTAGTAAGTGTATTTATTACAGTTCTATCGATAATAACTGCATAAAATGGGTAATAATGCATGTTATATTGATAATAATATAAGTAATAAGAATAATTATTACAGTTCTAGCGATAATACCTCCATTATATGGGTAATAATGCATGTTATATTGATGATAATGAAAGTAATACCTATATTTATTATAGTTCTTGCGATAATAACTGCATAATATGGGTAATAATGCATGTTATATTGAGAATAATATAAGCAATAAGTATAATTATTACAGTTCTGGCGATAATAACTGCATTATATGGGTAACAATGCACGTTATATTGCTAATAGTGTAAGTAATAAGTATAATTATTACAGTTCCAGCAATAATACCTCCATTATATGGGTAATAATACATGTTATGTTGATAATAATATAAGTAATAAGTATAATTATTACAGTTCTAGCGATAATAACTGCATTATATGGGTAATAATGCATGTTATATTGATAACATCGGGAGTAATAAGTATAATTATTACAGTTCTAGCGATAATAACTGTATAATATGGGTAATAATGCATGTTATATTGATAATAATATGAGTAATAAGTATAATTATTACAGGTCTAGCGATAATAACTGCATTATATGGGTAATAATGCACGTTATATTGCTAACAATATAAGTAATAAGTATAATTATTACAGTTCTAGCGATAATAACTGCATTATATGGGTAATAGTGCATGTTACATTGATAATATTGGGAGTAATAAGTATATTTATTATAGTTCTGGCGATCATAACTGCATAATATGGGTAATAATGCATGTTATATTGATAATATCGGGAGTATTAAGTATAATTATTATAGTTCTAGCGATAATAATAGTAAAATATGGCAAATAGTGCATGATATATTGATAATAGTAAAAGTAATAAGTATATTTATTACAGTTCTATCGACAATAACTGCATAATATGGGTAATAATGCACGTTATATTGCTAACAATATAAGTAATAAGTATAATTATTACAGTTGTAGCGATAATAACTGCATTATATGGGTAATAATGCATGTTATATTGACAACATCGGGAGTAATAAGTATAATTATTATAGTTCTAGCGATAATAATAGTAAAATATGGCTAATAGTGCATGATATATTGATAATAGTAAAAGTAGTAAGTGTATTGATTACAGTTCTATCGATAATAACTGCATAAAATGGGTAATAATGCATGTTATATTGATAATAATATAAGTAATAAGAATAATTATTACAGTTCTAGCGATAATACCTCCATTATATGGGTAATAATGCATGTTATATTGATGATAATGAAAGTAATACCTATATTTATTATAGTTCTTGCGATAATAACTGCATAATATGGGTAATAATGCATGTTATATTGAGAATAATATAAGTAATAAGTATAATTATTACAGTTCTGGCGATAATAACTGCATTATATGGGTAACAATGCACGTTATATTGCTAATAGTGTAAGTAATAAGTATAATTATAACAGTTCTAGCAATAATACCTCCATTATATGGGTAATAATACATGTTATGTTGATAATAATATAAGTAATAAGTATAATTATTACAGTTCTAGCGATAATAACTGCATAATATGGGTAATAATGCACGTTATATTGCTAATAATATGAGTAATGAGTACAATTATTACAGTTCTAGCGATAATAACTGCATTATATGGGTAATAATGCATGTTATATTGATAATAATATAAGTAATAAGTATAATTATTACAGTTCTAGCGATAATAACTGCATTATATGGGTAATAATGCATGTTATATTGATAACATCGGGAGTAATAAGTATAATTATTATAGTTCTAGCGATAATAATAGTAAAATATGGCTAATAGTGCATGTTATGTTGATAATAATAAAAGTAATAAGTATATTTATTATAGTTCTATAGATAATAACTGCATAATATGGGTAATAATGCATGTTATATTGATGATAATAAAAGTAGTAAGTATATTTATTACAGTTCTAGCATTTATAACTGCATAATATGCGTAATAATGCATGTTATATTGATAATAATATAAGTAATAAGTATAATTATTACAGTTCTAGCGATAATAACTGCATTATATGGGTAATAATGCATGTTATATTGATAATATTGGGAGTAATAAGTATAATTATTATAGTTCTAGCGATAATGATAGTAAAATATGGCTAATAATGCATGTTATATTGATAATAATATAAGTAATAAGTATAATTATTACAGTTCTAGCGATAATAACTGCATTATATGGGTAATAATGCATGTTATATTGACAACATCGGGAGTAATAAGTATAATTATTATAGTTCTAGCGATAATAATAGTAAAATATGGCTAATAGTGCATGTTATATTGATAATAATAAAAGTAATAAGTATATTTATTACAGTTCTAGCGATAATAACTGCATTATATGGGTAATAATGCATGTTATATTGATAACATCGGGAGTAATAAGTATAATTATTATAGTTCTAGCGATAATAATAGTAAAATATGCCTAATAGTGCATGATATATTGATAATAGTAAAAGTAGTAAGTGTATTTATTACAGTTCTATCGATAATAACTGCATAATATGGGTAATAATGCATGTTATATTGATGATAATAAAAGTAATACGTATATTTATTATAGTTCTAGCGATAGTAACTGCATAATATGGGTAATAATGCATGTTATATTGAGAATAATATCAGTAATAAGTATAATTATTACAGTTCTAGCGATAATAACTGCATTATATGGGTAATAATGCACGTTATATTGCTAACAATATAAGTAATAAGTATAATTATTACAGTTCTAGCGATAATAACTGCATTATATGGGTAAGAATGGACGTTATATTGCTAAAAGTATAAGTAATAAGTATAATTATTATAGTTCTAGCGATAATACCTCTATTATATGGGTAATAATGCATGTTATATTGATAATGATATAAGTAATAAGTATCATTATTACAGTTCTAGCGATAATAACTGCATAATATGGGTAATAATGCATGTTATATTGCTAATAACATGAGTAATGAGTACAATTATTACAGTTCTAGCGATAATAACTGCATTATATGGGTAATAATGCACGTTATATTGCTAACAATATAAGCAATAAGTATAATTATTACAGTTCTAGCGATAATAACTGCATTATATGGGTAATAATGCATGTTACATTGATAATATTGGGAGTAATAAGTATATTTATTATAGTTCTGGCGATCATAACTGCATGATATGGGTAATAATGCATGTTATATTGATAATATCGGGAGTAATAAGTATAATTATTATAGTTCTAGCGATAATAATAGTAAAATATGGCAAATAGTGCATGTTATATTGATAATAATAAAAGTAGTAAGTGTATTTATTACAGTTCTATCGATAATAACTGCATAAAATGGGTAATAATGCATGTTATATTGATAATAATATAAGTAATAAGAATAATTATTACAGTTCTAGCGATAATACCTCCATTATATGGGTAATAATGCATGTTATATTGATGATAATGAAAGTAATACCTATATTTATTATAGTTCTTGCGATAATAACTGCATAATATGGGTAATAATGCATGTTATATTGAGAATAATATAAGCAATAAGTATAATTATAACAGTTCTGGCGATAATAACTGCATTATATGGGTAACAATGCACGTTATATTGCTAATAGTGTAAGTAATAAGTATAATTATTACAGTTCTAGCAATAATACCTCCATTATATGGGTAATAATACATGTTATGTTGATAATAATATAAGTAATAAGTATAATTATTACAGTTCTAGCGATAATAACTGCATTATATGGGTAATAATGCATGTTATATTGAGAATAATATAAGTAATAAGTATAATTATTACAGTTCTATCGATATTAACTGCATTACATGGGTAATAATGCATGTTATATTGATAACATCGGGAGTAATAAGTATAATTGTTATAGTTCTAGCGATAATAATAGTAAAATATGGCTAATAGTGCATGATATATTGATAATAGTAAAAGTAGTAAGTGTATTTATTACAGTTCTATCGATAATAACTGCATAAAATGGGTAATAATGCATGTTATATTGATAATAATATAAGTAATAAGAATAGTTATTACAGTTCTAGCGATAATACCTCCATTATATGGGTAATAATGCATGTTATATTGATGATAATGAAAGTAATACCTATATTTATTATAGTTCTTGCGATAATAACTGCATAATATGGGTAATAATGCATGTTATATTGAGAATAATATAAGTAATAAGTATAATTATTACAGTTCTGGCGATAATAACTGCATTATATGGGTAACAATGCACGTTATATTGCTAATAGTGTAAGTAATAAGTATAATTATTACAGTTCCAGCAATAATACCTCCATTATATGGGTAATAATACATGTTATGTTGATAATAATATAAGTAATAAGTATAATTATTACAGTTCTAGCGATAATAACTGCATTATATGGGTAATAATGCATGTTATATTGATAACATCGGGAGTAATAAGTATAATTATTACAGTTCTAGCGATAATAACTGTATAATATGGGTAATAATGCATGTTATATTGATAATAATATGAGTAATAAGTATAATTATTACAGTTCTAGCGATAATAACTGCATTATATGGGTAATAATGCACGTTATATTGCTAACAATATAAGTAATAAGTATAATTATTACAGTTCTAGCGATAATAACTGCATTATATGGGTAATAGTGCATGTTACATTGATAATATTGGGAGTAATAAGTATATTTATTATAGTTCTGGCGATCATAACTGCATAATATGGGTAATAATGCATGTTATATTGATAATATCGGGAGTATTAAGTATAATTATTATAGTTCTAGCGATAATAATAGTAAAATATGGCAAATAGTGCATGATATATTGATAATAGTAAAAGTAGTAAGTGTATTTATTACAGTTCTATCGATAATAACTGCATAAAATGGGTAATAATGCATGTTATATTGATAATAATATAAGTAATAAGAATAATTATTACAGTTCTAGCGATAATACCTCCATTATATGGGTAATAATGCATGTTATATTGATGATAATGAAAGTAATACCTATATTTATTATAGTTCTTGCGATAATAACTGCATAATATGGGTAATAATGCATGTTATATTGAGAATAATATAAGCAATAAGTATAATTATTACAGTTCTGGCGATAATAACTGCATTATATGGGTAACAATGCACGTTATATTGCTAATAGTGTAAGTAATAAGTATAATTATTACAGTTCCAGCAATAATACCTCCATTATATGGGTAATAATACATGTTATGTTGATAATAATATAAGTAATAAGTATAATTATTACAGTTCTAGCGATAATAACTGCATTATATGGGTAATAATGCATGTTATATTGATAACATCGGGAGTAATAAGTATAATTATTACAGTTCTAGCGATAATAACTGTATAATATGGGTAATAATGCATGTTATATTGATAATAATATGAGTAATAAGTATAATTATTACAGTTCTAGCGATAATAACTGCATTATATGGGTAATAATGCACGTTATATTGCTAACAATATAAGTAATAAGTATAATTATTACAGTTCTAGCGATAATAACTGCATTATATGGGTAATAGTGCATGTTACATTGATAATATTGGGAGTAATAAGTATATTTATTATAGTTCTGGCGATCATAACTGCATAATATGGGTAATAATGCATGTTATATTGATAATATCGGGAGTATTAAGTATAATTATTATAGTTCTAGCGATAATAATAGTAAAATATGGCAAATAGTGCATGATATATTGATAATAGTAAAAGTAATAAGTATATTTATTACAGTTCTATCGACAATAACTGCATAATATGGGTAATAATGCACGTTATATTGCTAACAATATAAGTAATAAGTATAATTATTACAGTTGTAGCGATAATAACTGCATTATATGGGTAATAATGCATGTTATATTGACAACATCGGGAGTAATAAGTATAATTATTATAGTTCTAGCGATAATAATAGTAAAATATGGCTAATAGTGCATGATATATTGATAATAGTAAAAGTAGTAAGTGTATTTATTACAGTTCTATCGATAATGACTGCATAAAATGGGTAATAATGCATGTTATATTGATAATAATATAAGTAATAAGAATAATTATTACAGTTCTAGCGATAATACCTCCATTATATGGGTAATAATGCATGTTATATTGATGATAATGAAAGTAATACCTATATTTATTATAGTTCTTGCGATAATAACTGCATAATATGGGTAATAATGCATGTTATATTGAGAATAATATAAGTAATAAGTATAATTATTACAGTTCTGGCGATAATAACTGCATTATATGGGTAACAATGCACGTTATATTGCTAATAGTGTAAGTAATAAGTATAATTATTACAGTTCTAGCAATAATACCTCCATTATATGGGTAATAATACATGTTATGTTGATAATAATATAAGTAATAAGTATAATTATTACAGTTCTAGCGATAATAACTGCATAATATGGGTAATAATGCACGTTATATTGCTAATAATATGAGTAATGAGTACAATTATTACAGTTCTAGCGATAATAACTGCATTATATGGGTAATAATGCATGTTATATTGATAATAATATAAGTAATAAGTATAATTATTACAGTTCTAGCGATAATAACTGCATTATATGGGTAATAATGCATGTTATATTGATAACATCGGGAGTAATAAGTATAATTATTATAGTTCTAGCGATAATAATAGTAAAATATGGCTAATAGTGCATGTTATGTTGATAATAATAAAAGTAATAAGTATATTTATTATAGTTCAATCGATAATAACTGCATAATATGGGTAATAATGCATGTTATATTGATGATAATAAAAGTAGTAAGTATATTTATTACAGTTCTAGCATTTATAACTGCATAATATGCGTAATAATGCATGTTATATTGATAATAATATAAGTAATAAGTATAATTATTACAGTTCTAGCGATAATAACTGCATTATATGGGTAATAATGCATGTTATATTGATAATATTGGGAGTAATAAGTACAATTATTATAGTTCTAGCGATAATGATAGTAAAATATGGCTAATAGTGCATGTTATATTGATAATAATATAAGTAATAAGTATAATTATTACAGTTCTAGCGATAATAACTGCATTATATGGGTAATAATGCATGTTATATTGATAACATCGGGAGTAATAAGTATAATTATTATAGTTCTAGCGATAATAATAGTAAAATATGGCTAATAGTGCATGTTATATTGATAATAATAAAAGTAATAAGTATATTTATTACAGTTCTAGCGATAATAACTGCATTATATGGGTAATAATGCATGTTATATTGATAACATCGGGAGTAATAAGTATAATTATTATAGTTCTAGCGATAATAATAGTAAAATATGCCTAATAGTGCATGATATATTGATAATAGTAAAAGTAGTAAGTGTATTTATTACAGTTCTATCGATAATAACTGCATAATATGGGTAATAATGCATGTTATATTGATGATAATAAAAGTAATACGTATATTTATTATAGTTCTAGCGATAGTAACTGCATAATATGGGTAATAATGCATGTTATATTGAGAATAATATCAGTAATAAGTATAATTATTACAGTTCTAGCGATAATAACTGCATTATATGGGTAATAATGCACGTTATATTGCTAACAATATAAGTAATAAGTATAATTATTACAGTTCTAGCGATAATAACTGCATTATATGGGTAAGAATGGACGTTATATTGCTAAAAGTATAAGTAATAAGTATAATTATTATAGTTCTAGCGATAATACCTCTATTATATGGGTAATAATGCATGTTATATTGATAATGATATAAGTAATAAGTATCATTATTACAGTTCTAGCGATAATAACTGCATAATATGGGTAATAATGCATGTTATATTGCTAATAACATGAGTAATGAGTACAATTATTACAGTTCCAGCGATAATAACTGCATTATATGGGTAATAATGCACGTTATATTGCTAACAATATAAGCAATAAGTATAATTATTACAGTTCTAGCGATAATAACTGCATTATATGGGTAATAATGCATGTTACATTGATAATATTGGGAGTAATAAGTATATTTATTATAGTTCTGGCGATCATAACTGCATGATATGGGTAATAATGCATGTTATATTGATAATATCGGGAGTAATAAGTATAATTATTATAGTTCTAGCGATAATAATAGTAAAATATGGCAAATAGTGCATGTTATATTGATAATAATAAAAGTAGTAAGTGTATTTATTACAGTTCTATCGATAATAACTGCATAAAATGGGTAATAATGCATGATATATTGATAATAATATAAGTAATAAGAATAATTATTACAGTTCTAGCGATAATACCTCCATTATATGGGTAATAATGCATGTTATATTGATGATAATGAAAGTAATACCTATATTTATTATAGTTCTTGCGATAATAACTGCATAATATGGGTAATAATGCATGTTATATTGAGAATAATATAAGCTGTAAGTATAATTATTACAGTTCTGGCGATAATAACTGCATTATATGGGTAACAATGCACGTTATATTGCTAATAGTGCAAGTAATAAGTATAATTATTACAGTTCTAGCAATAATACCTCCATTATATGGGTAATAATACATGTTATGTTGATAATAATATAAGTAATAAGTATAATTATTACAGTTCTAGCGATAATAACTGCATTATATGGGTAATAATGCATGTTATATTGAGAATAATATAAGTAATAAGTATAATTATTACAGTTCTAGCGATATTAACTGCATTATATGGGTAATAATGCATGTTATATTGATAACATCGGGAGTAATAAGTATAATTGTTATAGTTCTAGCGATAATAATAGTAAAATATGGCAAATAGTGCATGTTATATTGATAATAATAAAAGTAATAAGTATATTTATTACAGTTCTATCGACAATAACTGCATAATATGGGTAATAATGCACGTTATATTGCTAACAATATAAGTAATAAGTATAATTATTACAGTTGTAGCGATAATAACTGCATTATATGGGTAATAATGCATGTTATATTGACAACATCGGGAGTAATAAGTATAATTATTATAGTTCTAGCGATAATAATAGTAAAATATGGCTAATAGTGCATGATATATTGATAATAGTAAAAGTAGTAAGTGTATTTATTACAGTTCTATCGATAATAACTGCATAAAATGGGTAATAATGCATGTTATATTGATAATAATATAAGTAATAAGAATAATTATTACAGTTCTAGCGATAATACCTCCATTATATGGGTAATAATGCATGTTATATTGATGATAATGAAAGTAATACCTATATTTATTATAGTTCTTGCGATAATAACTGCATAATATGGGTAATAATGCATGTTATATTGAGAATAGTATAAGTAATAAGTATAATTATTACAGTTCTGGCGATAATAACTGCATTATATGGGTAACAATGCACGTTATATTGCTAATAGTGTAAGTAATAAGTATAATTATTACAGTTCTAGCAATAATACCTCCATTATATGGGTAATAATACATGTTATGTTGATAATAATATAAGTAATAAGTATAATTATTACAGTTCTAGCGATAATAACTGCATTATATGGGTAATAATGCATGTTATATTGATAACATCGGGAGTAATAAGTATAATTATTATAGTTATAGCGATAATAATAGTAAAATATGGCTAATAGTGCATGATATATTGATAATAGTAAAAGTAGTAAGTGTATTTATTACAGTTCTATCGATAATAACTGCATAATATGGGTAATAATGCATGTTATATTGATGATAATAAAAGTAATACGTATATTTATTATAGTTCTAGCGATAATAACTGCATAATATGGGTAATAATGCATGTTATATTGATAATAATATAAGTAATAAGTATATTTATTACAGTTCTATCGATAATAACTTCTTAATATGGGTAATAATGCATGTTATATTGATGATAATGAAAGTAGTAAGTATATTTATTACAGTTCTAGCCATAATAACTGCATAATATGGCTAATAATGCATGTTATATTGATAATATCGGGAGTAATAAGTATAATTATTATAGTTCTAGCGATAATAATAGTAAAATATGGCAAATAGTGCATGTTATGTTGATAATAATAAAAGTAATAAGTATATTTATTACAGTTCTATCGATAATAACTGCATAATATGGGTAATAATGCATGTTATATTGATGATAATAAAAGTAATACGTATATTTATTATAGTTCTAGCGATAATAACTGCATAATATGGGTAATAATGCATGTTATATTGATAATAATATGAGTAATAAGTATAATTATTACAGTTCTAGCGATAATAACTTCTTAATATGGGTAATAATGCGTGTTATATTGATGATAATGAAAGTAGTAAGTATATTTATTACAGTTCTAGCGATAATAACTGCATAATATGGCTAATAATGCATGTTATATTGAGAATAATATAAGTAATAAGTATAATCATTACAGTTCTAGCGATAATAACTGCATAATATGGGTAATAATGCACGTTATATTGCTAATAATAAAAGTAATGAGTACAATTATTACAGTTCTAGCGATAATAACTGCATAATATAGGTAATAATGCATGTTATATTGATAATATCGGGAGTAATAAGTAGAATTATTATAGTTCTAGCGATAATAATAGTAAAATATGGCAAATAGTGCATGTTATATTGATAATAATAAAAGTAATAAGTATATTTATTACAGTTCTATCGACAATAACTGCATAATATGGGTAATAATGCACGTTATATTGCTAACAATATAAGTAATAAGTATAATTATTACAGTTCTAGCGATAATAACTTCTTAATATGGGTAATAATGCGTGTTATATTGATGATAATGAAAGTAGTAAGTATATTTATTACAGTTCTAGCGATAATACCTCCATTATATGGGTAATAATGCATGTTATATTGATAATGATATAAGTAATAAGTATAATTATTACAGTTCTAGCGATAATAACTGCATAATATGGGTAATAATGCACGTTATATTGCAAATAATATAAGTAATGAGTACAATTATTACAGTTCTGGCGATCATAACTGCATGATATGGGTAATAATGCATGTTATATTGATAATATCGGGAGTAATAAGTATAATTATTATAGTTCTAGCGATAATAATAGTAAAATATGGCAAATAGTGCATGTTATATTGATAATAATAAAAGTAATAAGTGTATTTATTACAGTTCTATCGATAATACCTCCATTATATGGGTAATAATGCATGTTATATTGATGATAATGAAAGTAATACCTATATTTATTATAGTTCTTGCGATAATAACTGCATAATATGGGTAATAATGCATGTTATATTGAGAATAATATAAGTAATAAGTATAATTATTACAGTTCTGGCGATAATAACTGCATTATATGGGTAACAATGCACGTTATATTGCTAATAGTGTAAGTAATAAGTATAATTATTACAGTTCCAGCAATAATACCTCCATTATATGGGTAATAATACATGTTATGTTGATAATAATATAAGTAATAAGTATAATTATTACAGTTCTAGCGATAATAACTGCATTATATGGGTAATAATGCATGTTATATTGATAACATCGGGAGTAATAAGTATAATTATTACAGTTCTAGCGATAATAACTGCATAATATGGGTAATAATGCATGTTATATTGATAATAATATGAGTAATAAGTATAATTATTACAGTTCTAGCGATAATAACTGCATTATATGGGTAATAATGCACGTTATATTGCTAACAATATAAGTAATAAGTATAATTATTACAGTTCTAGCGATAATAACTGCATTATATGGGTAATAGTGCATGTTACATTGATAATATTGGGAGTAATAAGTATATTTATTATAGTTCTGGCGATCATAACTGCATAATATGGGTAATAATGCATGTTATATTGATAATATCGAGAGTAATAAGTATAATTATTATAGTTCTAGCGATAATAATAGTAAAATATGGCAAATAGTGCATGTTATATTGATAATAATAAAAGTAATAAGTATATTTATTACAGTTCTATCGACAATAACTGCATAATATGGGTAATAATGCACGTTATATTGCTAACAATATAAGTAATAAGTATAATTATTACAGTTGTAGCGATAATAACTGCATTATATGGGTAATAATGCATGTTATATTGACAACATCGGGAGTAATAAGTATAATTATTATAGTTCTAGCGATAATAATAGTAAAATATGGCTAATAGTGCATGATATATTGATAATAGTAAAAGTAGTAAGTGTATTTATTACAGTTCTATCGATAATAACTGCATAAAATGGGTAATAATGCATGTTATATTGATAATAATATAAGTAATAAGAATAATTATTACAGTTCTAGCGATAATACCTCCATTATATGGGTAATAATGCATGTTATATTGATGATAATGAAAGTAATACCTATATTTATTATAGTTCTTGCGATAATAACTGCATAATATGGGTAATAATGCATGTTATATTGAGAATAATATAAGCAATAAGTATAATTATTACAGTTCTGGCGATAATAACTGCATTATATGGGTAACAATGCACGTTATATTGCTAATAGTGTAAGTAATAAGTATAATTATTACAGTTCTAGCAATAATACCTCCATTATATGGGTAATAATACATGTTATGTTGATAATAATATAAGTAATAAGTATAATTATTACAGTTCTAGCGATAATAACTGCATTATATGGGTAATAATGCATGTTATATTGAGAATAATATAAGTAATAAGTATAATTATTACAGTTCTAGCGATATTAACTGCATTATATGGGTAATAATGCATGTTATATTGATAACATCGGGAGTAATAAGTATAATTGTTATAGTTCTAGCGATAATAATAGTAAAATATGGCTAATAGTGCATGATATATTGATAATAGTAAAAGTAGTATGTGTATTTATTACAGTTCTATCGATAATAACTGCATAAAATGGGTAATAATGCATGTTATATTGATAATAATCTAAGTAATAAGAATAGTTATTACAGTTCTAGCGATAATACCTCCATTATATGGGTAATAATGCATGTTATATTGATGATAATGAAAGTAATACCTATATTTATTATAGTTCTTGCGATAATAACTGCATAATATGGGTAATAATGCATGTTATATTGAGAATAATATAAGTAATAAGTATAATTATTACAGTTCTGGCGATAATAACTGCATTATATGGGTAACAATGCACGTTATATTGCTAATAGTGTAAGTAATAAGTATAATTATTACAGTTCCAGCAATAATACCTCCATTATATGGGTAATAATACATGTTATGTTGATAATAATGTAAGTAATAAGTATAATTATTACAGTTCTAGCGATAATAACTGCATTATATGGGTAATAATGCATGTTATATTGATAACATCGGGAGTAATAAGTATAATTATTACAGTTCTAGCGATAATAACTGCATAATATGGGTAATAATGCATGTTATATTGATAATAATATGAGTAATAAGTATAATTATTACAGTTCTAGCGTTAATAACTGCATTATATGGGTAATAATGCACGTTATATTGCTAACAATATAAGTAATAAGTATAATTATTACAGTTCTAGCGATAATAACTGCATTATATGGGTAATAGTGCATGTTACATTGATAATATTGGGAGTAATAAGTATATTTATTATAGTTCTGGCGATCATAACTGCATAATATGGGTAATAATGCATGTTATATTGATAATATCGGGAGTAATAAGTATAATTATTATAGTTCTAGCGATAATAATAGTAAAATATGGCAAATAGTGCATGTTATATTGATAATAATAAAAGTAATAAGTGTATTTATTACAGTTCTATCGATAATAACTGCATAAAATGGGTAATAATGCATGTTATATTGATAATAATATAAGTAATAAGAATAATTATTACAGTTCTAGCGATAATACCTCCATTATATGGGTAATAATGCATGTTATATTGATGATAATGAAAGTAATACCTATATTTATTATAGTTCTTGCGATAATAACTGCATAATATGGGTAATAATGCATGTTATATTGAGAATAATATAAGTAATAAGTATAATTATTACAGTTCTGGCGATAATAACTGCATTATATGGGTAACAATGCACGTTATATTGCTAATAGTGTAAGTAATAAGTATAATTATTACAGTTCCAGCAATAATACCTCCATTATATGGGTAATAATACATGTTATGTTGATAATAATATAAGTAATAAGTATAATTATTACAGTTCTAGCGATAATAACTGCATAATATGGGTAATAATGCATGTTATATTGATAATAATATGAGTAATAAGTATAATTATTACAGTTCTAGCGATAATAACTGCATTATATGGGTAATAATGCACGTTATATTGCTAACAATATAAGTAATAAGTATAATTATTACAGTTCTAGCGATAATAACTGCATTATATGGGTAATAGTGCATGTTACATTGATAATATTGGGAGTAATAAGTATATTTATTATAGTTCTGGCGATCATAACTGCATAATATGGGTAATAATGCATGTTATATTGATAATATCGGGAGTAATAAGTATAATTATTATAGTTCTAGCGATAATAATAGTAAAATATGGCAAATAGTGCATGTTATATTGATAATAATAAAAGTAATAAGTATATTTATTACAGTTCTATCGACAATAACTGCATAATATGGGTAATAATGCACGTTATATTGCTAACAATATAAGTAATAAGTATAATTATTACAGTTGTAGCGATAATAACTGCATTATATGGGTAATAATGCATGTTATATTGACAACATCGGGAGTAATAAGTATAATTATTATAGTTCTAGCGATAATAATAGTAAAATATGGCTAATAGTGCATGATATATTGATAATAGTAAAAGTAGTAAGTGTATTTATTACAGTTCTATCGATAATAACTGCATAAAATGGGTAATAATGCATGTTATATTGATAATAATATAAGTAATAAGAATAATTATTACAGTTCTAGCGATAATACCTCCATTATATGGGTAATAATGCATGTTATATTGATGATAATGAAAGTAATACCTATATTTATTATAGTTCTTGCGATAATAACTGCATAATATGGGTAATAATGCATGTTATATTGAGAATAATATAAGCAATAAGTATAATTATTACAGTTCTGGCGATAATAACTGCATTATATGGGTAACAATGCACGTTATATTGCTAATAGTGTAAGTAATAAGTATAATTATTACAGTTCTAGCAATAATACCTCCATTATATGGGTAATAATACATGTTATGTTGATAATAATATAAGTAATAAGTATAATTATTACAGTTCTAGCGATAATAACTGCATTATATGGGTAATAATGCATGTTATATTGAGAATAATATAAGTAATAAGTATAATTATTACAGTTCTAGCGATATTAACTGCATTATATGGGTAATAATGCATGTTATATTGATAACATCGGGAGTAATAAGTATAATTGTTATAGTTCTAGCGATAATAATAGTAAAATATGGCTAATAGTGCATGATATATTGATAATAGTAAAAGTAGTATGTGTATTTATTACAGTTCTATCGATAATAACTGCATAAAATGGGTAATAATGCATGTTATATTGATAATAATATAAGTAATAAGAATAGTTATTACAGTTCTAGCGATAATACCTCCATTATATGGGTAATAATGCATGTTATATTGATGATAATGAAAGTAATACCTATATTTATTATAGTTCTTGCGATAATAACTGCATTATATGGGTAATAATGCATGTTATATTGATAACATCGGGAGTAATAAGTATAATTATTACAGTTCTAGCGATAATAACTGCATAATATGGGTAATAATGCATGTTATATTGATAATAATATGAGTAATAAGTATAATTATTACAGTTCTAGCGATAATAACTGCATTATATGGGTAATAATGCACGTTATATTGCTAACAATATAAGTAATAAGTATAATTATTACAGTTCTAGCGATAATAACTGCATTATATGGGTAATAGTGCATGTTACATTGATAATATTGGGAGTAATAAGTATATTTATTATAGTTCTGGCGATCATAACTGCATAATATGGGTAATAATGCATGTTATATTGATAATATCGGGAGTAATAAGTATAATTATTATAGTTCTAGCGATAATAATAGTAAAATATGGCAAATAGTGCATGTTATATTGATAATAATAAAAGTAATAAGTATATTTATTACAGTTCTATCGACAATAACTGCATAATATGGGTAATAATGCACGTTATATTGCTAACAATATAAGTAATAAGTATAATTATTACAGTTGTAGCGATAATAACTGCATTATATGGGTAATAATGCATGTTATATTGACAACATCGGGAGTAATAAGTATAATTATTATAGTTCTAGCGATAATAATAGTAAAATATGGCTAATTGTGCATGATATATTGATAATAGTAAAAGTAGTAAGTGTATTTATTACAGTTCTATCGATAATAACTGCATAAAATGGGTAATAATGCATGTTATATTGATAATAATATAAGTAATAAGAATAATTATTACAGTTCTAGCGATAATACCTCCATTATATGGGTAATAATGCATGTTATATTGATGATAATGAAAGTAATACCTATATTTATTATAGTTCTTGCGATAATAACTGCATAATATGGGTAATAATGCATGTTATATTGAGAATAATATAAGTAATAAGTATAATTATTACAGTTCTGGCGATAATAACTGCATTATATGGGTAACAATGCACGTTATATTGCTAATAGTGTAAGTAATAAGTATAATTATTACAGTTCTAGCAATAATACCTCCATTATATGGGTAATAATACATGTTATGTTGATAATAATATAAGTAATAAGTACAATTATTACAGTTCTAGCGATAATAACTGCATAATATGGGTAATAATGCACGTTATATTGCTAATAATATGAGTAATGAGTACAATTATTACAGTTCTAGCGATAATAACTGCATTATATGGGTAATAATGCATGTTATATTGATAATAATATAAGTAATAAGTATAATTATTACAGTTCTAGCGATAATAACTGCATTATATGGGTAATAATGCATGTTATATTGATAACATCGGGAGTAATAAGTATAATTATTATAGTTCTAGCGATAATAATAGTAAAATATGGCTAATAGTGCATGATATATTGATAATAGTAAAAGTAGTAAGTGTATTTATTACAGTTCTATCGATAATAACTGCATAATATGGGTAATAATGCATGTTATATTGATGATAATAAAAGTAATACGTATATTTATTATAGTTCTAGCGATAATAACTGCATAATATGGATAATAATGCATGTTATATTGATAATAATATAAGTAATAAGTATATTTATTACAGTTCTATCGATAATAACTTCTTAATATGGGTAATAATGCATGTTATATTGATGATAATGAAAGTAGTAAGTATATTTATTACAGTTCTAGCCATAATAACTGCATAATATGGCTAATAATGCATGTTATATTGATAATATCGGGAGTAATAAGTATAATTATTATAGTTCTAGCGATAATAATAGTAAAATATGGCAAATAGTGCATGTTATGTTGATAATAATAAAAGTAATAAGTATATTTATTACAGTTCTATCGATAATAACTGCATAATATGGGTAATAATGCATGTTATATTGATGATAATAAAAGTAATACGTATATTTATTATAGTTCTAGCGATAATAACTGCATAATATGGGTAATAATGCATGTTATATTCATAATAATATGAGTAATAAGTATAATTATTACAGTTCTAGCGATAATAACTTCTTAATATGGGTAATAATGCGTGTTATATTGATGATAATGAAAGTAGTAAGTATATTTATTACAGTTCTAGCGATAATAACTGCATAATATGGCTAATAATGCATGTTATATTGAGAATAATATAAGTAATAAGTATAATCATTACAGTTCTAGCGATAATAACTGCATAATATGGGTAATAATGCACGTTATATTGCTAATAATAAAAGTAATGAGTACAATTATTACAGTTCTAGCGATAATAACTGCATAATATAGGTAATAATGCATGTTATATTGATAATATTGGGAGTAATACGTATATTTATTATAGTTCTAGCGATAATAACTGCATAATATGGGTAATAATGCATGTTATATTGATAATAATATAAGTAATAAGTATAATTATTACAGTTCTAGCGATAATAACTGCATTATATGGGTAATAATGCATGTTATATTGATAACATCGGGAGTAATAAGTATAATTATTACAGTTCTAGCGATAATAACTGCATAATATGGGTAATAATGCATGTTATATTGATAATAATATGAGTAATAAGTATAATTATTACAGTTCTAGCGATAATAACTGCATTATATGGGTAATAATGCACGTTATATTGCTAACAATATAAGTAATAAGTATAATTATTACAGTTCTAGCGATAATAACTGCATTATATGGGTAATAGTGCATGTTACATTGATAATATTGGGAGTAATAAGTATATTTATTATAGTTCTGGCGATCATAACTGCATAATATGGGTAATAATGCATGTTATATTGATAATATCGGGAGTAATAAGTATAATTATTATAGTTCTAGCGATAATAATAGTAAAATATGGCAAATAGTGCATGTTATATTGATAATAATAAAAGTAATAAGTATATTTATTACAGTTCTATCGACAATAACTGCATAATATGGGTAATAATGCACGTTATATTGCTAACAATATAAGTAATAAGTATAATTATTACAGTTGTAGCGATAATAACTGCATTATATGGGTAATAATGCATGTTATATTGACAACATCGGGAGTAATAAGTATAATTATTATAGTTCTAGCGATAATAATAGTAAAATATGGCTAATTGTGCATGATATATTGATAATAGTAAAAGTAGTAAGTGTATTTATTACAGTTCTATCGATAATAACTGCATAAAATGGGTAATAATGCATGTTATATTGATAATAATATAAGTAATAAGAATAATTATTACAGTTCTAGCGATAATACCTCCATTATATGGGTAATAATGCATGTTATATTGATGATAATGAAAGTAATACCTATATTTATTATAGTTCTTGCGATAATAACTGCATAATATGGGTAATAATGCATGTTATATTGAGAATAATATAAGTAATAAGTATAATTATTACAGTTCTGGCGATAATAACTGCATTATATGGGTAACAATGCACGTTATATTGCTAATAGTGTAAGTAATAAGTATAATTATTACAGTTCTAGCAATAATACCTCCATTATATGGGTAATAATACATGTTATGTTGATAATAATATAAGTAATAAGTACAATTATTACAGTTCTAGCGATAATAACTGCATAATATGGGTAATAATGCACGTTATATTGCTAATAATATGAGTAATGAGTACAATTATTACAGTTCTAGCGATAATAACTGCATTATATGGGTAATAATGCATGTTATATTGATAATAATATAAGTAATAAGTATAATTATTACAGTTCTAGCGATAATAACTGCATTATATGGGTAATAATGCATGTTATATTGATAACATCGGGAGTAATAAGTATAATTATTATAGTTCTAGCGATAATAATAGTAAAATATGGCTAATAGTGCATGATATATTGATAATAGTAAAAGTAGTAAGTGTATTTATTACAGTTCTATCGATAATAACTGCATAATATGGGTAATAATGCATGTTATATTGATGATAATAAAAGTAATACGTATATTTATTATAGTTCTAGCGATAATAACTGCATAATATGGATAATAATGCATGTTATATTGATAATAATATAAGTAATAAGTATATTTATTACAGTTCTATCGATAATGACTTCTTAATATGGGTAATAATGCATGTTATATTGATGATAATGAAAGTAGTAAGTATATTTATTACAGTTCTAGCCATAATAACTGCATAATATGGCTAATAATGCATGTTATATTGATAATATCGGGAGTAATAAGTATAATTATTATAGTTCTAGCGATAATAATAGTAAAATATGGCAAATAGTGCATGTTATGTTGATAATAATAAAAGTAATAAGTATATTTATTACAGTTCTATCGATAATAACTGCATAATATGGGTAATAATGCATGTTATATTGATGATAATAAAAGTAATACGTATATTTATTATAGTTCTAGCGATAATAACTGCATAATATGGGTAATAATGCATGTTATATTCATAATAATATGAGTAATAAGTATAATTATTACAGTTCTAGCGATAATAACTTCTTAATATGGGTAATAATGCGTGTTATATTGATGATAATGAAAGTAGTAAGTATATTTATTACAGTTCTAGCGATAATAACTGCATAATATGGCTAATAATGCATGTTATATTGAGAATAATATAAGTAATAAGTATAATCATTACAGTTCTAGCCATAATAACTGCATAATATGGGTAATAATGCACGTTATATTGCTAATAATAAAAGTAATGAGTACAATTATTACAGTTCTAGCGATAATAACTGCATAATATAGGTAATAATGCATGTTATATTGATAATATTGGGAGTAATACGTATATTTATTTTAGTTCTAGCGATAATAACTGCATAATATGGGTAATAATGCATGTTATATTGATAATAATATAAGTAATAAGTATAATTATTACAGTTCTAGCGATAATAACTGCATTATATGGGTAATAATGCATGTTATATTGAGAATAATATAAGTAATAAGTATAATTATTACAGTTCTAGCGATATTAACTGCATTATATGGGTAATAATGCATGTTATATTGATAACATCGGGAGTAATAAGTATAATTGTTATAGTTCTAGCGATAATAATAGTAAAATATGGCTAATAGTGCATGATATATTGATAATAGTAAAAGTAGTAAGTGTATTTATTACAGTTCTATCGATAATAACTGCATAAAATGGGTAATAATGCATGTTATATTGATAATAATATAAGTAATAAGAATAGTTATTACAGTTCTAGCGATAATACCTCCATTATATGGTTAATAATGCATGTTATATTGATGATAATGAAAGTAATACCTATATTTATTATAGTTCTTGCGATAATAACTGCATAATATGGGTAATAATGCATGTTATATTGAGAATAATATAAATAATAAGTATAATTATTACAGTTCTGGCGATAATAACTGCATTATATGGGTAACAATGCACGTTATATTGCTAATAGTGTAAGTAATAAGTATAATTATTACAGTTCCAGCAATAATACCTCCATTATATGGGTAATAATACATGTTATGTTGATAATAATATAAGTAATAAGTATAATTATTACAGTTCTAGCGATAATAACTGCATTATATGGGTAATAATGCATGTTATATTGATAACATCGGGAGTAATAAGTATAATTATTACAGTTCTAGCGATAATAACTGCATAATATGGGTAATAATGCATGTTATATTGATAATAATATGAGTAATAAGTATAATTATTACAGTTCTAGCGATAATAACTGCATTATATGGGTAATAATGCACGTTATATTGCTAACAATATAAGTAATAAGTATAATTATTACAGTTCTAGCGATAATAACTGCATTATATGGGTAATAGTGCATGTTACATTGATAATATTGGGAGTAATAAGTATATTTATTATAGTTCTGGCGATCATAACTGCATAATATGGGTAATAATGCATGTTATATTGATAATATCGGGAGTAATAAGTATAATTATTATAGTTCTAGCGATAATAATAGTAAAATATGGCAAATAGTGCATGTTATATTGATAATAATAAAAGTAATAAGTGTATTTATTACAGTTCTATCGATAATAACTGCATAAAATGGGTAATAATGCATGTTATATTGATAATAATATAAGTAATAAGAATAATTATTACAGTTCTAGCGATAATACCTCCATTATATGGGTAATAATGCATGTTATATTGATGATAATGAAAGTAATACCTATATTTATTATAGTTCTTGCGATAATAACTGCATAATATGGGTAATAATGCATGTTATATTGAGAATAATATAAGTAATAAGTATAATTATTACAGTTCTGGCGATAATAACTGCATTATATGGGTAACAATGCACGTTATATTGCTAATAGTGTAAGTAATAAGTATAATTATTACAGTTCCAGCAATAATACCTCCATTATATGGGTAATAATACATGTTATGTTGATAATAATATAAGTAATAAGTATAATTATTACAGTTCTAGCGATAATAACTGCATAATATGGGTAATAATGCACGTTATATTGCTAATAATATGAGTAATGAGTACAATTATTACAGTTCTAGCGATAATAACTGCATTATATGGGTAATAATGCATGTTATATTGATAATAATATAAGTAATAAGTATAATTATTACAGTTCTAGCGATAATAACTGCATTATATGGGTAATAATGCATGTTATATTGATAACATCGGGAGTAATAAGTATAATTATTATAGTTCTAGCGATAATAATAGTAAAATATGGCTAATAGTGCATGATATATTGATAATAGTAAAAGTAGTAAGTGTATTTATTACAGTTCTATCGATAATAACTGCATAATATGGGTAATAATGCATGTTATATTGATGATAATATAAGTAATAAGTATATTTATTACAGTTCTATCGATAATAACTTCTTAATATGGGTAATAATGCATGTTATATTGATGATAATGAAAGTAGTAAGTATATTTATTACAGTTCTAGCCATAATAACTGCATAATATGGCTAATAATGCATGTTATATTGATAATATCGGGAGTAATAAGTATAATTATTATAGTTCTAGCGATAATAATAGTAAAATATGGCAAATAGTGCATGTTATGTTGATAATAATAAAAGTAATAAGTATATTTATTACAGTTCTATCGATAATAACTGCATAATATGGGTAATAATGCATGTTATATTGATGATAATAAAAGTAATACGTATATTTATTATAGTTCTAGCGATAATAACTGCATAATATGGGTAATAATGCATGTTATATTGATAATAATATGAGTAATAAGTATAATTATTACAGTTCTAGCGATAATAACTTCTTAATATGGGTAATAATGCGTGTTATATTGATGATAATGAAAGTAGTAAGTATATTTATTACAGTTCTAGCGATAATAACTGCATAATATGGCTAATAATGCATGTTATATTGAGAATAATATAAGTAATAAGTATAATCATTACAGTTCTAGCGATAATAACTGCATAATATGGGTAATAATGCACGTTA